>WBNP01000674.1:245396-258463 GCA_013401095.1 Passerina amoena | reverse complement strand
TTTTTTTTGTTTTGTTTTTATTTCTGTTATTAATTTGTTGTTGTGAGGGAGGGGAGAGAATTAATAGTTCAATGGGACTTGAAAATCCATATTTAAAGAATAGGTGACAAGTTCAATTTCATCCTTTTTTGTTTTCTCGCCCTTTTTTTTGTAATATTTATCATTTTTGATCCCGTCTTTTCTCATGGTTGTACCATATATTGACCACAGGAGAAATGTGGCCTGTCTATTGTGATTGGCTTAAGGTGTACTAAAAGTCCTCTGGGTTTGAGACACAGGAAAGCCATTTCAGGAGTGTTAATTAACACTTTCAATTAGGGTCATAGATCAAAGTTCAGTGTGATTCCTGAGGAAAGATAATCTCCTTTGCCTTTTTTTTTTTTTTTTTTTCCTGGATATTAACATAGAAGCGGAGTAAAATCTGATGTGAGACAATGAAATTAAATGTGTATAGTGTTGAATAGGGACATAACTTATATTTTGGATTACCTAGAGTAGATCAAATGTAACCAGCCAAATAATATCTTTGGTAACTACTTAATTAGCTTTTCAGTCACATTTTCTTGCTTTCTTTTCAGTCTTCCAGCAGAAGAGATTGAAAGAACAAAAAGCCAAGAATGTGTGTTCCACTCTAAAACAAAATAAATTTGTGACAACCTACTTCTTAATTTGAAATTTTTTATCTCTTTTCTGAAGATTTTACTTTTCACTAATTCAAAATTTAAAAGTTTGGTAGCAGATATTAGAAATTTTGAGTACAAACATGGAAGAAATCCTCAGAAAACACAGTATGAATATTTTGGACAAAGGAAGAATATATCCTGAGAAAAAGCTTACAGCAAGTATTTATGAATCTTTCTAACTCTTCTATACCACATGAAAAGTATTGCACAACACTCTTGGAGTGTTTGGTTTTGGGTTTGGGGTTTTTTTTTGTTTATGTGTGCTTTTGGGGGGTTTGGGGTTTTCTGTTGGTTTTGGATTTTCGGGGTTTTGGGGTTTAGGTTTGGCTTTTTTTTTTCTTTTTGGATTTTTTTTGTTTGTTTGTTTTGTTTTGTTCTGGTTTGGGAGGTAAGACACAACATGGAAGAAAAGTAGCATTTGTGAGGTGAACATTTTTGTTGCATGTAATAGCCCAGCAAATTGTCCAATTGTAAAGAAATTGGGTCTTCCTATTTAATCAATTCATCAAAATATTTCTGTTTGGCTTGTTATTACTCCATTCTCAGATACAATTCTATGTTTTATTGAAACTCGTACCTCAATTCCTCTTTAAATTGCTACCATTGTCTCCCAAAAAATACTGATTTTTCTATTAATGTGAAACCTGTGAAAAAATTTGCCTTATTTATTAAGCATTTAATTTTACTTATCTCATATAAATTTCTCCTTCATCTAAGTAATCAAATAAGTATCATGAAGGCAGTCTTCCCAGAATTCAGATATTACTTAACTACTAACTCCTACTACACTGCTATATGGCATAGCTTTTCTTGACAATGAGAGAAAAGGCACCACCAAAACACAATTTCAGAGACTTGTTCTTGAGCATGATGATAAACAGACAATAGTTCATTACTGCTCTCATTTTTTGCATTTATTTATTTATTTAGCAAGCAGTATACTATCTGGTCTTGGGCTTGTAATCAGCTGTTACGCACACACACAAATAGTGCCATTTCAAATGAAAATATGGCCCCTTATTCATATCTTTCATTTTTGGCAGGATAATATGAGAAAAAATGGTTAAGAAATACATTGGATAATTAAGCAATAAACCCCATAAAATGATCTTTTAATGTCTTTGAAATTGTCTTCCTTTAAACTAGAGACTATGCTAAAACTGTGATAACTACTGTTTATAAAAGATAGTGTCCCTTGGGTATTCTTTGAGAGTCATGAAAAGTGTCTGACAAACTAAATTCCTACAGATCTCTAATTTATGAGGAAATAAGGTGCAGGTAGACCATGAAACATCCTATGTTTTCCAAAGGGCTATTTCTCATTTAGCAAATAAACAATTTTTAATTACTGTATGGTGCACATGGGACAACAAGGGAGCCAGGCACAGACAAGATGGGTCTACAAAAGGCAAGTCCTGCTTGACCAACCTGATCTCCTTCTATGCCAAAGTGACCTTCTTAGTGGAGGAGGAAAGGCTGTGGATAGTGTTTACATGGACTTGGGTAAAGCCTTTACCATCATTTCCTACAGCATTCTCCTGGAGAAACTGACTGTTCACAGCTTGAACAGGTGCACTGTTTGCTGGGTAAAAAACTCTCTGCTTGGCTGGGCCTAGAGAGTGGTGGGGAATGAAGTTAAATCTAGTTGGCTGGTCACAGGCAATGTTTATTTATGTCTGTATTTTGCTGCTAAGATCAATTTATTTCCTGGAAGCAGTGGAATATAGATCTTCGAGACTGCTGGCATTATGTATGAGAGTTTCCTTTTACGGTTCAGCTTACCATATGTTTCTCTCTTCTGGGTTTTAAGGTTCATTCCTTGCCTTTTTTCCACCATTTAGAATGCATAATACAAATAGAAAATTCATTGGTAAATACATAAAAATCTGAAAACAGTGTATTACAATAAGAAGAGAAAGAAAACTTTAATTATAGCTATTATATTACTTCTAAAAATCAGCAGACCTTGTGAAAAGCCAGTGCACATCTATGCAGGTCTCAATCAAACACTTTTCACAAACTCCCTTGCTTCCTAAATTTCTGTACAAACTCTGATGCCCTATGTCTGCTGGGGGGTTCAGTTTGTTGTCTTTTAACTTCCATCTTGAACTGGGCTCCTAAGGGATAGGAGCAGATGGCTAACAATGCAGAGCAATCAAAATTTATTAGCCTGGAGGATGTGTAATTCAGAAAGAAGTATCCTGTCACGGTGAACTAGTAGATGAAAATCCCCACAGGCCTTACTCCCAGAAGAACTTACATGTAAGGGTTGAGATTCTTTAAGGGATATGAAATCAGTAGGAAAATTTATCTGAAAGTGGGTTTGTGGAGGAAACTTTAGGAAACATAAATATGCAAAGTCCTCTTTCACATGCAATTAACATAGATAAGTGCACTTGGCTCTACCCTGCGTGGCTTCAAGTTTTCTGAAAACCCTGATAAAACCCTGATAGGATTTCATGCCAACTTTCTTTAAGCTTCTCTTTTCCCTCTGAGTTTGCACAGCAGCTCCTTATCCATCCATAAAGGCTTTCTGCCACTTTTGCCTCATTTCCTCCTTGTTGGTATGCATTGCTCCTGGGCTTGGAGGAGATGATTGCAATTCAACCAGCCCTCTGTCTTCCAGTCCTCTATCCCATGGGACTCTACCAAGCAGGTCCCTGGAGAACCCATAGTCTGCTCTCCTGAATTCCAGGGCAATGAGTTTATTGTGGGCCCTCCTCACTGTCCTGAGGAACTCCAACTCCACCATCTCACAGTCACTGCAACCACTGCTCCCTTGGAACAGTACAATTCCACCCAGCCCTTCCCTGTTGGTGAGCATGAGGTCCAGCATTACATCTCTTGTTGGCTCATCAATCACTTGTAAGAAAGTTGCTGACACATTCAAGGAACCTTCCCAACTGCTTGTGCCAGACATGGACATGTGCACCAGCCCAGCCAGCATGGGTTTGTGAAAGGCAGGTCCTGCTTGACCAATTTGATATCCTTCTGTAAGGGTGGCAGTAACAAAGGATAGGGCAAAACAAAATAGCTCAAGTTGTGCCAGGAGATGTTTAGATTGAATCTTAACAAAAATTTCTTCTCTGAAAGGATGGTCAGGTATTGGAGCAGGCTGCACAGGGAAATGGTGGAATCATCATCCTTGGAAATGTTCAAAAAACTTGCAGTGATTAGAGATACAGTTTAGTGGTGGACCTGTCAGTGTTAGGTTAATGGTCGAACTTGGTGATCTTAAAGGTATTTTAAACTTTAATGATTCTAGGTTGTGAAAGCTGGTAGCAACTGTTTCTTGATAATAGGTGTTGTTCTTGTCCTATATTCCATGCTTTCTTTTTCTGATGTTAAGTGTTTTAGCATGGTTACAGTGAAAATAAAGGGTAAAAAAGTATTCCAAAGATAAAGCCCCAGAACATTAGTTACTGTTTAAGGTATCATGGCAGTACTTTCACATTTTTAGTAACTGGAAACCAAAAAAAGGATCTTTTCAGCTAGGTGTTCCACCAAACCTGAAAATTGTATCAACATGAACATCAGAGAGCCCCACTGACATACATGACTGACACACAAGAAAATTAAACCGATAATGTCAGTAAATTAAAAATCTCTGTAGTAATACCTAAAGTGTATTTGGACAGGACAAAGTTATGAAAGTTCAAAGTAACCCACTGAGCTTTCACAGATCTCACTGACCCATGGGGAGAATCTCACAGGATATTGCATGGCCCAACATGTGGAGTGGAACCCAATCCACCTCATGAAGGAATAAGTTAATTTCCACTAAATCCGGACAATGCCTTTGACTGACAAAGTTACATAATGTAATGCTAGTTAATGGTATCAAGGCAACAGAGATGACTTACTGAGATTCTTTTTCAGTTGTCTAAGGAAACACTGCACACTGCACACAGAGTGCATCCTTGGAACAGCGCAACAAGATGACAGCAATCTCCTCATAATGCCTTTCTCAATTGTTTTGACTGCACATATGTGGAAATATTTTTGTAACTGTTAAACAAAGATTGCTAAAGTATTCTGACTTTACTGGGACAAGCACTGAAGTGTGTTTTACCCAGATATAATTTCATGATTCTCCATGTTTCAGAGGAATTCTTAATTGTAAAAGTAACTGGTGAAAGGTTTTACAGTCACAGCCTTGTAGAAGGGTCATTCACAAAACCAGGGAGTCTGCATAGGTAACCAAACTCCACGCCAAATTCCTAGCATATTGTAACATTATCTTGTTAAGTATGTTTTCTATTGGGGTGGTTTTTCTTCAAATTAAAAGAGCCCAAATGAATCTAGGTTTATTAAAATGAGTTTCCAATAAAACCACAGGAAGAAAGCACCACAGATAGCACAACGTTGGTAGATCTGGTTTACATTTGCTTAGATTCCCCTGACTGTAAGCAGATTTCAAACACTGAAAGTTGCTGAAATGTTAGACAACCTGGTGAAGTGAGCAGAGCTCCTGTTCAGCTCATATTTTCTTGATATCTTCCAATTGGTGGTGTCATGTGTTCCTCACCAGAATTAATTCTATTTATTTATAACTGAGTGCCCTGGGTGACTGGCAAAGATAGGATGCTAAATAAAACAGTGTGTTGTCTTTCAAAATCTAGTAAATGTATTGAAGGAGGCCCCTTTTGGGTGCATGATATGACACTTCAGTCTAATCCAAGTTAAATGTTATTATGCTATTTCACTAAAAGTGTTACTTTCTGCCTGACCCCATTGTGTTCCATTGCATTAC
This sequence comes from Passerina amoena, assembly GCA_013401095.1. Classification (NCBI taxonomy): domain Eukaryota; kingdom Metazoa; phylum Chordata; class Aves; order Passeriformes; family Cardinalidae; genus Passerina; species Passerina amoena. The sequence continues at coordinate 253,027 of WBNP01000674.1, read as the reverse complement.
CTTAAATTCATCCATATTAGAATGCAAAACTCTAAATACTGCATAAGTCTAAACCTGCTGAAATTTCTGAAAAAAAATCACAGAGAAAATTGTCATTTTTCATTGAATCATGATAAAAGATGAAGGAGAAATGTTCGCCATGATTGGAATATGCCTAGCAATTACTATTCAGTGAAAAATAATATCATTTATTAAGGAACAATATTTTACACTTTAGAACTCTCAGATTCCTGTATATGAGTACAGTAACACATTAGACATATTTAATATTTTTGATGAGGAGCAGTTTCCTTCTTTGTTTACTCTTAATTTGTACAGGCATTCCATAGGGATTGTGAACAAATTAATATCCATTAATTTTACTTAATAACAGGAAAAGCTTCCTTGAAGGTGGGGAAAAGAGTTTAGTTCCATAATTCATAAACCTGTTTGCACATCATTGGTCTTTCATGCTAATTTCTGAGCTGATTATCAAAATAATAGATAGGGGACAATATATTACAGAAAATACTGTAACAGTTGCAATATCACGTTATTACTGTTGTTAATAACAGATAATTAAATATTAATGTGTAAATATTTAATCTTAATTGTTTAAAATATAAATTTATAGTTATTTAAATTATATTTATGTTATATGCATTATATTTATATTAAAATATTTTTTATTAATTTTGCATTTAAGAAATATTTTCATGTAGCAGGAAATCTTTGTGCTAGGTGCTATATATAAACCTAAAAGATGCCCCATTTAATGGAAATCTGAAAATATTGGATGACCTTTTAGTTCATTGACAAATTAGGAAAAATTAAGTCCCTAAATAACAGAAAATCAACTTTTAGATATATAGCAGGAATGACTGAAAGGAGAAATTTTTAAACAAGAGAGAACAAGGGAAAAAGTAAATTAGAACACTAGTTAATAAATGGAGACTCGTTCAGAATACTAATTTTAATGTGAGAGAATGGGAGAGGAATCTTCAATATAGATTTAGAGCCAAATTCTTCAGGCTTTGTACCTGAAAAAGCAAGAAATAGAAAAGGCATGAAGTAGCCAAGAAAAAAGAGGGCATGTAGCTGATTGTTAAAGGTAAAACAAAGGGGCAATAATCAGCCAGGGAGTCTATGGGTCACATTGCCACACCAAAGGTTATCCTAAGAATGGGAGCCAAACAGGAAGTATGGAAATGACACTTCTCACTAATTTCTTAACAATGATAATTAGAAATATAGCAAACTACTAAGATATTCTGAAAAGATGAATTTAAGTCCCACCAGCACTATAATTCTGGAAATATGAAGACAAGAACAGAAGATTGAAACTGTTCTTTATAAAGTAACTGCAAGAAATTAATGAAAGTAAAGAAGAAGGTAGTTGGAATTAAGCTTCAATCCTGAAAATAGCTGTCTCTGAAGCCCTTGATGTTTTTTAAACAGTATTCAGTTGTGTCAGACAGAGAAAGCTAGCCATGAAATTTCCTTTACAGAAATGTGAAGTGCAGCAACCAATGCAAAAAAAATGAAGGATGCATTTAAAAAAATACATGTTACAGAAAGGGAAAGAACCAGAAAGTCTTCAGATTGCTCTTCAAGATTTGGACCAAAGAGATTAATTGTGGATAACATAATTAAAAAATTAAAGCCTGAAAATGATCAAGAAATTGAGGTGTAGCATTTAACAAAGAATAAAATTTGACAAGCAAAGGCATAGCATATTGAAGTGCATTAAGGATGGGCCATGCTTAGATTGTCTTGCCAGGGTGAAGAGTCTAAAATTTGTTGGAAGGACATACCTTGAATAGAAAGATATTTCAGGACCTGTCCTGTACAGGTCCTAAATGTACTTTACAGGCTAAGATTAAATAACAACAGTTAAGAGAAAATACAGTGTTTGGAAAAAACATGCAAGGATTATGCTGCACTACAGCACTTTGTAGGCAACAGGGCTAGCAGATTACAGTATCACCACCAGCTCTGAAGATCCTTTATATAACTCACTGAAACTCATCAAAGTTGGATATTATCTGATCCTCAATCCCAATGAAAAAATAAAACAGCTTTTATTTCTGCTTCTAGTTCATAAAGGTACCTGGGTGTTCTCACCTAAGCCTGAACACTTACTAACACATTAAAATCTATGTTTTGTGGGCTTCCCCCACACATGACTGATCAAGATCATGACTTCAACCAATGGACATCAAAAATATAGCATCAAATCTCACTGTGGGTGCACAGGTGGTTATAACTTTCATCTTCAGTATCAACCCTTACAATTTCCTGGGTTTTTTTCATTTCTTTATATATTTCCTTAGGTGCTATATTTATACTTTCCTGTTACTGTATTACTATAGATAATAATAACTGAAATAGCTACGTATCTGCTTTCCATTGCAACCAAATTGTCCTGGAATAAACCCTACCCATATATATACATATATATATATATATATATATATATACATGCTATACATATATATATATATACACTATATATATATATGCTATATATATATATATACACTACATATATCTATATATCTATATATCTATATCTAAACTGATCATTCAGTGTCATTTTACTCTAATCCTCCCCAAGGCATCTATTAACAAGTACCTTAGTTAGCCTTGCCTTTAGGGGTAAGTTGAAAGAGGAATGCCTCAAACAGCTAATCAAAGAGGTGATTATCCTGCTCTGTTCAGTGTTTTGCAGCCTCACCTTTAGTATTGGACAGCTCTGGAACCCACCATTTAAGATAGATATGAAGATCCTTGATTGCATCCTACCTGCCACAGCAGCTGTGGCAGAGCGTGACAGTTTAGCAGGAACTCAGCTAAAAATTTGCTAAAACAATTGAGTCATCCTGTGATACCTAGGCTAATTTTTTGTTAGAAAAATGGTGTCAAAATAACATAGAGAGGAGTATATGCAATGAACTCTATTTGCAGAAGTCAATATTTTAATTCCCTCTGAAGTCAAGGGAGCGGAAAAAAGTTATAGGACATGATTCATCTTATTCTTAAGTAGATATCTAAATAGGTCAGATGAATCATACTCTAAAGGGCCTTTTCTCTCTGATAGCTATAAAGAGAACCCAAAGTGACTAATTCAGATGTAGACGACTAAACTATAGATGTCTAAAGTTAGCTGCAGTGAATCCCACACAGAGGGGCTTGTACCTTCCTAGTGCATGAAAAAGACTGGGGAGTAAGTTCACTTTCAAAGCAGGCATAGTTGTAATATACTGGCACAGACAAATTTGATTTGTCCTAAGCTGACATTTCTCCAACAGAAAGCTGAAATAAGAACTCTTTGAGTAGCAAAACCAGTAAATCTACTTTGGAGTTTGCAAATTCATAGAGTTAACAAATCTCAAAATGTAAGTGGAGATTCCCAGGAAGTTTCTTAGTTTACCAAAAATTATGCTGTGATAACACGATTGCTTGCAGTAAAGTAGTACCTAAATCTGAAATTAATAAAGTGAAAACGATGTTGACTAAAATTTAACATGGATGGAGCAAAGTGACCCAGTGACTTAAAAAATGACTCCTATGTATGGGAATGTTCAGTTTATATAGGACAAAACTGAGAAGCAATATAGTGGAAATTTACAAGCTTTTCCTGGACTGTTCATTCGTCAATTCTCACAATACTTGGATTGAAGGCACCTGCTAAAACTGGCAGAAATTCAGGTTCAGACATGGAAAAATGGCATTTCTTTTCACAGCATGTAATAAATCTCTGTTATTTGGTGCTGGAGGCTGCTGCAAAGGCAAACATCACTAGTTGCAAAAGGGATTAGATAAATTCATTGAAAGGAAGAGCAATAATTAGACAGTAAAGGGACTAGGCAGGGATCTACTATTTAAAACCTCTAAAATTACTTTAGATGCTGGGGAATGCAATGAGAAATGGAGCGCAAACACAAATCAGAAGAGGCAGGATGTGCTCTTCCCACCCTTCTCCTGGCATTGCCAGAAGCATTGAGAATTCAGGGCTCTGCTGACCCAGCTTGGTGGGACTCTTTTTAACTTTTTACAGATATAAAACCTTACTCATATAAACTTCTCTGATCATGTCACTCCTTTTAAGCAGATACTTAGAAAGGATGAACAAAATTTCCTCTAAGTCCAAGAAAGAAGCATAACTTGACATATAGACCAATCAATTTCTGAGCAGCTCCAAGATGGGCAGCAGGAGCAGCCTGAGATGACTGAGCCTCAGGACACAAAACACCAGAACACATTAATTTAGTTCTGCTTCTGATTAAATTTCCAGGGAGACTCTCAGCACCTCAAAGAATCATGTTAATCACTTTAGTAACAATCTTAGGTAAAGAATTCCACAATTTTCTGTGTTGCAAGTGCTGGGTATTAAATTTTGTGATGCCCTCTGGAATGGAGAATGTGAGGAATCTGAACTTGCAAAGAGTTGGCCACCAAACCTACAGGACTCTTCTGTGTGTTTGGAAAAGGTTTGTGCTCCACAGCTGGCAAATGAGACCTTACACCCTCATTGAAACTCTTCTCCATTAAACTACACAGCTCTTAGTGCCTGCTCATCAACACAACCCTTTCCAGTAAACAGCTTTGCAGCCTGAGTTGTATATTAAATGAGTTTTCTATTTAAGGCAGGGGTTGGCTGGGATCCTCACGTTTATATAGAGGCTGAGATAGCTCCTTGCTGTGTTAGAATGGCACAATTAGTGCCCAGCATAGCACTGACATCACTCATCACATATATTCTTCTGAGAAACTCAGTCCCCTTCCAGAGAGTTCTAAATAAGCTTTAGTAATTTGCAAAGCTATCTGAGGGAATGAATTGTGAACACTGTGACCCTGAATTTATATGTGTCCCTCCAAAGCATCACAGAAGTGACAGCTACAGCCAGACATAAAGAAAAATATATTTCAATTTTTTAAAGAGTTGTTTTGAGGTCTTGGCTTTCTTTTTCATCTCTGTGTAAAAATGTTGCTCTGTTAGAGATCAAGTACATTTTTCATCTTTTTTCATATTAAATTCTGAAATATATTCAGTGAAACTAAAAGGCTAATTAATTTTATGGTAGAATAGGAATAGATTCTGAGAAAAGTTTTAGAGATATGCCCTTTGAAGGTAACATTTTGAAAACACAGCTACCTGCTACTCTGATAAACGATGATTAAGGTTTCCTGCTGTGAGCATGCATTCTTTGCTAGACTGAGTAAAAAGGGATGTTGTACCATGCTATTATGCATGCCTAGTAGCCCTTAAGACATAAGCATCAGTCTACAATCATTGCAGATCTTTGTTTCTTTCACTAAAAGTGACATATTTTGTAGTGACCATTGTTGATGGAAAAACCCTATGAAATTAGGCACGTTATCATATATGTGTTGTAGATTAGGTAATTAGATTTTTTTTAAATGAAAAAAAGATAAAACAGGAAGTGGTAACAGTGGAAAAAGAAAAACACAAGAGCTATTCACAAATAAGTGGTGAATTCAAGTGGGAAAATCTGGTTTATTTCTATGTTCTTTGCCCTTCTACTTGTCTGCTGCCTCTACATTAGCATTCAGAGAGCAGTATTGACATTCCTGGTGATTCACTAAGGTATTATGAATATGCAAAATATCAGAAGCTTTTTATGTCTATGGTTTGTCTTTCTTAGATGTTCAAAAGAATAATTGAAGCCAATCGGTTGCTGAAAACTTGCATATAGGTGAATTCCATTATGGAAGAAAAAAAGGGATTTAATAATTCTCACAATGGACCAAAATGTTGATTTCTATCTGTTTTCTAAAGAAAATATCTCTTGTTTATTTTTCCCCACAACAAGACAAAATGATTTACAGGTTAGTATGTTATACTATTTTTGTTTCTCAGTTTATTATTGGGTTACAAATTAAAGGCCTGTGTATTCAGTGAAGTATTTGATAAGTTATAGTTTCTCTCTCTTCTTTTTAATAACTGCTGACCTTCTGAACAAAAAACAAATGGAATTTTACAAACCATTCTCAGCAAGTTCTATTTTATTTATGCATTCAAATAAACCCATCAAAATCAGATGACAATTACAGTATCTGATCTGGAATCATCTTCTTACCCTTTTCTTTTAATAAAAAATGATTTTTCTTCTAAAAATAATTAAGTAGCAAGCAGTTATCAGTGTTTGAAGGGTGATACTTTTGATTTCTGAGGAGTTTCTAGGTTCTCATTTTCTAGTTGGTGTAAAGGCTTCACAAAGCTCACCCTTTGTAATACTCCTAGAAAGTAACAGCAGCTCAGAACTGAAGTGTGCATGCAAGGGAGAACAGCCACCCATTCACTGAAGCAGGAATGATTTACAGTGAACAAGGTATGGATTATTGCCTAAAGAACTAAATATGGACACTACATTTCATTCTCTGCATCTCTTTCCTGCCTCTTTGAAGCCTCAGATCTTCACATTTGACCTTGTATTTATTTTCAGGTAAGGTTTTCTTAAGTGTCTTGCACTGATGCTCAGATATGAGGGAAACATCAGCCTCCTTGGTTTTGGTGTCACCTGGCAAAACTTTTAGATGCTTGTGAGGATGTGACAATTCTGGCCTTTTGTTGCAGACATCTTTTTATGAAAATCCTTTCCTTAGGATTTTTTTCCTCCTGAGAAGCTGAGAGGCCTCAGGGACAAAATGTAAACCATGGTTATCTGCTGCTGTGGAATGCAACAGGTGCATCTGTGATTGGTCTCGTGTGCTTGTTTGGAATTAATGGCAAATCACAGCAGAGCTGGCTCAGACAGAGAGTCGGAGGCAGCTGCCTTTGTTATCATTCTTTCTCTTTCTATTCTTAGCTTAGCCAGCCTTCTGAGATGAAACCTTGTCTTCTATTCTTTTAGTATAGTTTTAATGTAATATATATCTTAAAATGATTAATCAAGCCTTCTGAAATATGGAGTCAAATCCTCATCTCTTCCTTCTACCTGAGACCCCTGTGAACACTGTCACAGCCTTTTACCTGTGGCAGGAACACTACGGGGCTGCAGAAGAGCTTGAATCAGGCGTGGAATGAGACAGGAAACAACTTGAAAGAGTGACCCACAAGTCTGACCTTTAAGACTGTAGCAAAACCCTAATATTAAAATGCTCTGGGACAATATTAAATTTGACTGTTCACCCTGGTTGCCTAAGACAGAAATAATATCCACCCACCTCAGCTGGCAGTAGAAGAGCAACATGTGCAACTCTCCAGTCAATGTGCATGTTGAGCTGCTGGCCTGGGTCTGTTCACCAGAATAAAATCTGAGGTTCACTTTCAGCACTATGCATCAACCTGGAGTCTGAAACCTCTGTGACTTTCTTTTAAGCTGTTTGAGTTCTGGGTAAAGAGGCCAGATCTCACATAGGGCTCTGCAAACTGCTGCAGCTCTGTGTGAAGCGATTGAGACAGTTTTGTATTTTCATATAAGAAATCTACCTGACTGTATCAAAACCTTCAAGAAACTGGTTAATCTATGATAAAAATGAATGAATTAATGAGTGAAGGGAAGAAGAGAGAGAGAAGTAGGAAGGGGGGAAACAAAAAAAGAAAGACAAGAAGAAAGAAAAAAGAAGGGAGAAGGAAGGGAGGAAGAAGAAAGAAAGAAAGAAAGAAAGAAAGAAAGAAAGAAAGA
>WBNP01000674.1:232964-245296 GCA_013401095.1 Passerina amoena | reverse complement strand
GAAAGAAAGAAAGAAAGAAAGAAAGAAAGAAAGAAAGAAAGAAAGAATATCTTCTCAACCTTTTTTTCTTTAATAACTTTTCAAAAGAGGAAGAAAGTGGAGGAGTTTTTAATAGCAGTTATAAAAGGAAGACAGACAGAGGAGAGTGTTGCATCCCCCTGAATACAGATTAATCCAAAAATATCTTGATACCTATTAGTTTAGATGCACAAGAAATAATGTCATTTCAGGTTCTCTGATGTACTTCAGCAGGAGGAAAGCATAATGTATAGGTGTGTGAAGGATTCTTAATAAGCATTTAATACAGTAAGTATTTACAAAAACACCCTACACAACAAACCAGGTATAATTGGATCCTACTATCCAGTATATCCATTACTTTTTACAAATTTCTACTAATATTTTCATTTCTTTTCATTTTAAGCAGACCCTTTAAAACAGAATTTTTTTTTCTGACAAAAGGTATTGAAACTTAAATTCTGTGTGATGTATAATGCTTAGAAAGAAATACTCTGATACCACATTTGAAGGATTTCAGTTTCTACCCAGCTTGCTTGCAGAGATATGGACATGAGGAGAAGTCATAAAGCTCAAACACTGAAATACAATCATAGAAAGATGGACCTTTACAATGGCTTGTGTTGGAAGGGATCTTAAATATCATCTACTTCCAACCATGGCCAGTGGGACTTTTTGCTAGACCAGCTTGCTCAAAGCTCCATTGAACATTTCCAGGGATAGGACATCCATGATCTCTCTGAGTAACCTGTTTCAATGCCTCACCACCCTCACAGTAAAGAAGTTCTTCCTAATATCTAATCTAAACCCACTCTCTAACAGTTTGAACTCATTCCCTCTTGTACTGCCACTCTTGTAGAGACTTTTGCCCCATTTCTCTTGTAGGCTCCCTTCAGATGATGGAAGGCCACAATCAGGTCATCCATGAGGCTTTTCTTCTCCAGGCTGAGCAATCTCAGTTCCCTCAGCCTTTTCTCCAAGAAGATGTGCTCCATGCCTCTGATCATCTTGCTGGCCTCCTCTGGACTCATTCCAACAGTTCCATGTCCTTCCTGTGTTGGAGGCCCCAGAGTTGGAGGCAGCACTGCAGGTGGAATCCCAACCGAGCAGAGGGGGAGAATCCCCATCCTCACCCTGCTGCCCTCAGTGCTTAGGGTGCAGCCAAAGATGCTGCTGGTTTCTTGGGCTGCAAACGTCCATTCCCAGCTCATGTGCAGCCACCAGCACCCCCAAGTCCTTCTGGGCAGGGCTATGCTTGATCTGTTCATCCTGAATTTACACTGGGATTGCCCTGACCCAGGTGCAGCCCCTTACACTTTATCTTGCTAAACAACATGAGGCTCCCATGGCCCTGGACCAGTTCTCAAGCTGGTTCAGGCCCTCCAGATTGCATCCCATCATCCAGGTGTGTCAATGGCACCCTCAGTTTAATGTCATTTGCAAATTTGCTGAGGGTGCACTCAATACCTCCATCTGTGTCATTAATGAGGATAGTAAATGTCACTGGTCCCACTACAGACCCCTGAGGGACACCACTTGTCACTGATGTCCATTGGGATGCTGAGCTGTTGACTATGATCTTCGGGATGTGATTGTCCAACCACTTTCCTACTCATCTGTCAATCCACTCATTGAACCCATCCAGTTTAGAGAGAAGGATGTTGTATTTCCTATCATGTCTAAGGCTTTAAAGAAGCCCAGATAAATGACATCTGTGGCCCTTCCCTTGCCCATTGTCAAGGACAGTGTCACTATAGAAGTTATACAGAGGCCCTTCTTTTTCCTTTATCTCTCCCCTTTCCTCAGGAAACTGAGTCTAAAGAGAGGATTTAGTTATTACTGGTGGAATTCCTGTTCATATGAAATGATAGAAAATATTTATGTAAAATGGCATTTTAAAAAGCAAACAAACACCACAAGCAATCAATCCCAGCCAGAACCCTCCAAGGGAATTCACTTCCATCAAGAGAAGACTGATTGATTGACTGACTGGCATGCTACTGTACTGAGTACTGAACTAGTCCCATAAGAAATCACATGTGCTTTCTATTCCCCCACTGAAATATGCTAATCTCACCAGAAAAGAAGAAAAGTATTTCTGGTGGTTAGAATTTCCTTCCCCTTCATCCTGACACACAAGCACTGAGGCTGATTGCATCAAGATTGGGCATCAACACTCTGATTTGATATCCAGACATTAGGTGCCGGGATAGCCCAATCCCACCTGGCCTCCAGGGAATATGAAAGATGAACTTGCGGTCTCCCAGATCATGGGAAGTGCCTCAAAAAGGTGAAAGGAAAAAAGAGAGGTTACTGAAGTTGCCAAATAGGAAGCCTTTAACTCTTAATCCTATCTTTATACAAATTTCTGCCTCCTCTGTAGCATAGATCCCCACAATAGCATTGCTAAGCAGTTGTGTTGGAGACCAGAATAAGAAGCAGCAAGCAACAGTGACATCCACATCCACCTGCTTAGTAAGACCTAGCAGGTGGTAAATCTGAAACTCCTCCAAAATGAACTTATATAGAAAGTCTACTATAAAAAAAATAGCATCTGCCTATGGTGCAATTTGTCCCAGAAAAGTCGATCCTTGTCTCTCTAGACTGCAAAGGAGCCTAGAGCTACTAACCTCTTAATTAAGATGCTTTGGTTAGGGCACTTAGAGTTAGGGGTGCAGAACAAAGTATGTAGCCAAAAGTGCTGGAAAAATTTAGATGTCATTTGCATTTAGCATTGTTTTTGAATAAAAATGTCAGATTTAGTCAACTGAAATCTACTTAAATCTTGTTTAAGGCAAGCTGAAAGCCTGCAGCATTATTAGGGAAAATTGACATTTTAAAATTTTTTTTTACGTGCTTCCATTGTTCTCTGGCATAGAGAACTCACAACAGTTTCTCTGCATGTCTAATGTAAAGGCTGAATTTTGATTCCTTTTGCTATTTCTTTTGTCTTTTCTAAATTTTTTCCCAAGTACAAAATTTTTCGTAGTGTTTTTCAATAAAAGGAAAGTGTGTATGTAATGACATTTATGGGACTACATTAAAATTGTAACCTGATTTTTAGAATTGAAAGAAATTCTCTTTGTCTGACAAATAGCAAAAGCCAAAACAGAAGAAAAGCTGAAAAAGCTGAAAACATCTCCATGCTAGTTATATTGCTGGAAAGAGTAGCTGATGCTAGTGAATATCCTCTTAAATATCATTAATAAAAGCTGTGATCAATCCTTGTCCCTTGCACTTTGTGCTATGTAGCTTCATTATTTTAATACTTTTTTTCTTTCTATTATTTAATAGTGTAGACTTTCCTTCACTTTTCAGTCTCTGCAAGACTACTTGTGTCTATGTGGATCTCAATTAATTTTAAACCCATGTTCAAGGAATATTGTATGAAAAAATTCAAAAATTTCAGCTGAAAACAGCTGAAAACAGAGAGCAGGCAGCTAACTGACAGCCAGTTTTCTGCCGATTTTTCTCCAAAAAAAGTGAAGTTCCTATATCAGGAACTTGTCTGTGTAAGATACCAGTAGATTTCTTCCCCCTTTAAAAGGGGAAAATCCCAAAAGAGTTAAGGCAGTTAAATTTTATGGGACACTAAAATATGACATCAAGAATTGATGCCTTTTACTGATACAGAAATTGTATCTCTAGATATATTTCCAGTATTATGTACAGTTGCATAAAACCATCCTTGGTGTGTGCTCCAGCTGTCATGGAGTTTGGAAGTTAATGCTGTCATGGCTGGTGCTAGCAGGAAAGTGGCTTGGTGGCTGAGGTTTGAGAAACACAGAGAAAGGGCCCTGGAAAGACACCCTGTGAATAACTTGCTATAAATACCCAAAGAACAGCAAGACTCCCGCGCTGCTGTCTGGTTCCCAGAACAGGTATTTTTGAGGATCTCTGTTCTTAGCAACATTATCTTCACTGGTCTTATCCAAATCAATCTGTTTTCTCATTTGGTACTTGTCTGTATACTTACCCTGCAAATATAAGATACGAATTCAAATACAGAAAGCTAAGTAATCTTGGGAATATTTAAAGAGGAACAAAAAGCTTACATTGGTCAAATCCAGTCCTTATGGAAAACTCAGAGAAACAGCTATGCAGAAAATGTGACAGGTGTCAGTTCAAAAGACTACTATTAGCTATTATTACTATCCTGTCACCAATTTATGGTGACACTAAGAAGAGAAAAAGGAGGATCACCACTCCAGGAGCTAAAAGTGACATATGAGTATTTTTGGTGGAAAAATACAACACGTTCTGCACTTAATGGTAGTTCTACCAGCAGCCACCTTCTTTCGGATTTTAGTAATATAATTGATATCTTCCCAATCAAAAGTGTACAAGAAAGAGGCTTCATATGCTTCTGAGAAGTCTGTGTTTTATCATGATTAAGTATATATGGGTGGCATTTTTGTCTTTTAATGTTTTGGTTGTAAAAATATCTTTTTGTTCTGTTGCAGGTGATGAAATACTTAAACAAATCACTGTTTTGTGGGTTTGGTTAGTTTGGGTGGTTTTCAATCTGCTTTATTCTTTTCTTGAAATCTTTTTAATGTGCCTTATAATATCTGCTCTTAGTGCTGAAGTAATATATTTTAGCTCTATTTTTCTTAAGAACAGACTTAAAAGAAATTATGTTGATTGATGTTTCTGATATTTCCTAAATCTATACAGTATTCACAGTGTTCAGTCCTGTGAGTAATGTAAACTGCTTCTTACATTGCATATGTCAGTGAAATGATCGAGCCCTGTGAAACTTTGCCTACATTTTTTTTAATTTGAAGAATGTAAATGCATTACCATTTTCACATTTATAAGCAAATGATGCATTAATCGTGCTTTTCCATAAATACTTAGATTGCAAATTGACAAAAAAATGCAATATGAGAATCCTTTTCCTGTGACTATATTCCTGAATTACTGCAGCATCAAAGATAATATGTTTAAATAAGATAATTTGCTTTTATAGAAGAATGAATTTTTTCAGCATTTGTAGAGTAGTGCTCTGAGAGACAATCTGTGCTATCATAATTCATTGACTAAATTCCTTGATTTTCCCTACTTAGGTAGCAAAAATCTAGTGTAGATATGTCATATAGAAAGCAATAAAAAAATGCCATAATGACAATAAAATTCTTGCTGTGAGTATGGATCTGTAGAGTTCGCTCTAAAGAAGACACTGTCAGCGTATAGGAGCATCTTTCTTTATTAATTTTTATTTATTTTATCAGGGTTTCTGTTTGTTTGTTTGTTTTTTTTCTTGACTGGGGATATCCCTTGCCCCTGTCAGTCTTTGTCATTTGTTGTGAGCCCTGCTGTTGTCAGAGAACCTGGTGCTTAAATTATTAAAAAGATTAGATTGAATTTGGCCCTCAGACTGCAAAATGCTCTTTGGAGTTGGGATCAATGTCTTATTTGAGATTTCACATTTAAAGCAGACTGAGAAAATATTACATGTTTGACCTCTGAAGTTACTAATGCTCCCTCTTGCAGCGAGTGAGGAGCATTGCTGTGATCTGGAGCCATTCCCACCAAGCTGTGAAGGTTCTGCATGGGGGAGCAAAGCAGAGCTGTCTGAAGACAGAGCTCGGCAATCGACTGTAAAGTTATTTTACAAGAGACAGTGTAATTATTAAAACACAGACAGATCGTGCTTTGATATACTAAGCATACTGTCTGCACCTTCTCTGAGGCACTAGACAAGTAAATGAGAAATAAAAATAGATGCCTTGAGGGGGAAGAAAAGAAGATTCAAACTCTGCAGCCTTTATTCATGGCCTGATTGTTCCCCCCAGCCTCCCTGCCCCATTTGTGCCTCAGACTCCACAGAAAGACAGCTCCACAGCCAGAAGAGGAATGCATTTATTACAGCAGCACAGCCAGACAAACTTTTGCATTTCAAGAAAGTAACACTGTAGTTTTCTATTACACACCTTTTGTTCTGAAGTGCTTTATTTAGCCTACACAAATATGGATTACTTCAGTTGATTTAAGTTATCTTAGTTTTCTAATTTATTTAAGGTTCCTGCCATTCCTGGTTTTTTGGAAGGTGTTTTATTCTTGATGCAGTAACTTAACACTGGTACCCAATAGAAATAGAAACAAACATTTCTGTTTTCCTTCAAGCTGCTGTTTCTTCTCCATGCTAGTTATATTGCTGGAAAGAGTAGCTGATGCTAGTGAATATCCTCTTAAACATCACTAATAAAGGCTGTGATCAATCCTTGTCCCTTGCACTTTGTGCTATGTAGCTTCATTATTTTAATACTTTTTTCTTTCTATTATTTAATAGTGTAGACTTTCCTTCACTTTTTAGTCTCTGCAAGACTATTTGTGTCTATGTGGATCTCAATTAATTTTAAACCCATGTTCAAAGGAATATTGTATGAAAAAATTCAAAAGTGCAGATATATTGCTACAGCTGGAATAAAATATAATCGAGTTTAAACAGAACTGTGAAGGACCTGGCCTTACCAAGACTCTTCAAAGGGAAAAGCATTGTTACCTCCAACCAAGAAAGTAAGAATTAGTCCCATAGTAATTACTAAGACATCCTAAACAAGGTTATCATATTCCAAATTTATAATAAAGCTAAATTAGCATTAACCTCTTGGTTATTTGCATACATCCACAAGAAGGTTAATACTTTTTCCATTTCAGATTGTTTTCAGACATTTTTATCCTATTTGTTTTCATTTGATATTTTTTCCCCATCCACCTACAACCCCAAATAGAGTACTTTGTTTCCCTTTTTAGTACTATCCTTGCTAATATAGACAGCAATTCTTATATCCAACACAGGAATGAATTTCTGAATGTACTGTTCACATGTACAAAAGCTGGCAGCTGTGCTTATCTTCAAATCAACATCTCTGGCACAGAAATTGGTGTGCTCATTCAGGCTTTTATCCATCATACACACTTTTTCCTTGTTTCACCCCACAACAGGTTTCTCAAAGACCTGTGGGGACCACCTCCTATTTCTGTCTCAGTTCATGCCCAAACCTTTGAAGTCTTTACACTTTTTCCTGCCATGGAAGCCCATACACTTCTGCTCTCCTAGACCCTTTCTGCCTGTGTGCTGTGAGCTTTCATCTTGATCCTGGGAGTCTGAAGAGAAATATATGTACCCCAGCATAAGATCTGATAAAATTCTGTGGGTTTGCCCACCTTTTAATTATTACCTGTTCCTGACCAGGAGGTTTCCCTGGTTCTGTCAGATTAAGCTCTTGAAAGATCTGCCTGTATTTTACTTCTTGTCATTTGGTGTGATCTAGAAGAAGATTACAGCACTTTCTCCATTATTTAAAAAGCTACTGTTTTAGACACTACTGCTCCTTATGCTCTTGTTTATTGTCTAAATCATGTCTGAAAAAGGTTAAATAGTTTTTCTGTAAAAGAATAAATAAATCCATAATATTTCCTCTGACTGCAACAGTCTCCTCTTTGAGATTCTACTCTTTCTCCAACTTATTCACTCAGGATTTTGTAAGCTTGCGAATTCTCAGTCCAGAAATATCAGTGGCAGCACCAAGGTCACCAGTAACCTCTTTAAGCAGTATTCCTTAATTTTGCTCAGTAGGTACTACAATATATTGTATAGGTATTACAGTAGGTTTTACAATAATTTGAGGAATAACTCAATTTCTGTCATCACATGTTGGAATCCAACAGACCAAGCTGCAAAAATTCTCTGCAGATTCAAGAAGATTTTCAGGTTTGAAAGATGGGTAAAAGCAAATGTTGGTTTTTATTTACACAATTTACAATTAATATTTCCTGTAGCTTACTGTAGTGAAGATCAGACAAAAAGAAGGAACAAATCAAATAAAGCAGTTAGGTAATCATGCTAATTTAAGTAGGTAAAAGCAGGAACAGTATGTAGGTTAAACAATACTTTTATTAGATAATGGCATAAGGACGAGTCTTTCTGCTTCTGGGATTCATGTTGATGAGGCTCAGCTCATGACCCCAGGTCTGGAAGAATAGAGTAAGAAAGGAGAACAAATTATCCTCATGTATCTGGACAGACACTATCAGGTTGACTAACAATTTAATTGAAGTCTGTTTATATCTGCTAGAAAAGTTAACAGCTGGATAATTAAAGTCTCTGCCTGACCCGGAGGGAGTTGACTACACTAAAAATGTTACTGCCCACAGAAATTATTCCAGTGAGTATGCTCCACTTTTACTAAGAGATACCTTTATAAATGTCAATTTACCTTCTCTAAGTGCAAATGTACTACCTCCTTGATAATAAAACTGTCTCTCTAGCAGCATGGACTTATGTATTCAAAACATTTAAACCTTTGCACCATGGCATGTTGATCAATGCATGCCATACTGCTCCTTCTGAAGAGCCCAGAATCTCTGTTTTTCCTATTAGCAGCAGAACAGGCATACCGTGTATATGAAATCCATTTCCTTCTGTAGATCAGGTGGACACAAATTATTGCTAATGTGTTACTATGGATGTGCAATATTTCCTTGCTTGCAATTAGTGTCTATTTTAGTGAGCTGCTATATATAGGCCTAAATAGTAGTAGCAGTAGCAATAGGAGTAGCAGTGGTTATAAAAAAATAAAAATTATTAGCATCAACAATAATAATAGGGGTCTCATTATTAACCTTTTATTTCACCATTTAGTTGGAGGAAAAAAAGTATTTTGCAATTCTTGACAAAGTATTTTGTATCAGTATTTCACAGGTTATCTTCTGTTTTACAATGTGAGTGTAAACCTTTGTGGAAAGGACTGGCTTTTCTTTCTGTGCTTGTATTGGATTTGACACACTGTTTATGTCAACAGCAACTGGTAGGTGTTACCATCAAGACAGGGAAAAAACAATTATACTTCTCCTTCAAACTTATTATATTGATATGAATAAAAGAAAGAAAATTAAAGGTAATATTTTTGCGTAGAACAGAGACATTGCTTTGATAAATCATCTTTCATAAATCAGTTTTTCAATGTGTGTATTATGTCCAAACTCTCTTCCTCTTGTCCAAATGTGAGATATCTCTACCCTAGAGTGTTTCACAAACACACATACTCTGTATCATAATGTTACAACAGAATTGATGAACAGTGACATTCACACATTTTTTTCTATACATATGACATATTGGGGGTAAAAAGATAAAATGCTGATTTTCATGTTTTACAGGGAAATTTTGGTTTCTTATGTTTCCATTTTACTTCATTTTGATATTTTTTAGTGATTTGGGGGGTTGATAATTCTAAATGTCCTGGAAGGCTGATAAATGAGAATATAAATAATTGAAGACAAGTTTTTTCTTTTTAGTTTCAAAGCAACTGAAAAGAACTTCTCCAAGAATCAAAAAAACACTGAACATTAATTAAAGTAAATTAAAGACCATATACTATTAGAATATTATTTACAAAACAATTAGATTACTTATTATTACATACAAAACATTAGAATATTACTTACAAAACAATATAAAATTTAACACTAGCTCTAAAATGAGAAGTTGAAGCACAGAATTAAAATGCTTATATAGATGTTCTCAGATTTTCTGTTAAAACTGATAATTCTTGATGAGCAAATTACTGACAGAATTTATTAGATTTATGCAATATGTTTATCTAAAAATTTCCAAGGTTGGCCAAATGATTCTAATGTCATACAATGTGTTAAAAAAAATCTAAGACTAAATTGGTCAAATGCACTTTACTTTAAAAAATGGAAATTCATTCTCTATTTATTTATATTCTAAAACCAAAATAAAATAAACATTATTTATTATTGGAAGGAATATCAACTTGCAGTTGTCTTTCAAAATAGAATTTTTGATTGTGTAAATTAGGACTTAATTTAGCTTGTATTAACACTTTATAGCAATAAAATTAGAGAATGAATGACTGGATAAAAGGAAAAAATATATTTGACTCTGTAGAGTTTATAGGACTGATAATTTTGGGCAAAATGCTTTTTATGTTCATAAACTGAGCTTCTTTATTATGGTTAGCTCTAATGGGGAAAAGTTGTTCTTTTTTATTTTATCTTCAATGAGAATGTGGCAGCAGCTGAAGCATTCAAAAGAAAAATGGGAAGAAAAAGAATAATTTATTGGGAATTCCTGAATCCTTCTTGACAAGGTGTTGGGAGAAAAGGCATCAAGATAAGGAATGTCTAAATCACAGCAATAAAGTAGAGAAATGTTTAATGCCCATTTAGCAATACAAAGGTTTTTATTATTTTGGCAAATGGTTTTTGTTTTGCTAGTCTTACTTAATGAACACCACAGCAAACTTCATAGCAAATACAAAGAAAGCAATATATATCTTTCTATTTATATAGTAAATTGATTCCTGAGATTTACTATAGAAGAATAAAAATTATTTTCCCCAAATTTGTTAATTTGGAAATTAAGAACATCTAGGGTCAGTTTTACTTTGGACCATCAAAAATTTTGGAGAAGTACTGTTCTGATTAACATGACTTCCTTCCAGCATAAGACTGTGGGAGGAGTCTAAGTCTAACTTTACTAAGAAATTTAAAGACTTTGAGAAAAATCTACACACATTACTTTGCAATTTTAAAGGCTGCCTTAAAACAGTATCATTCTGTATCAGAAAGTATATTAATACAAAAATATTACTTAGAGGATGTTATTTTTCAGTGATACTCTATATTTTAAAGGTTGTAGTTCGTGTTTTATTCCTGCTGCTCAGCCTATGCAAGGTGACTTTCATAGATCTGACTTGGTTGAAATGTTATTCATGTTCCATAAGGCACTACAAAGTTGTAAGAGTTGCTTCCTTTGTAATTTAATATTCTCTTCTGATCTCTGTGTCATTTGCTCAGAGTTAATTAGCAAAAGATTGGAATGGGGAATTCATAGAAGTTTTTATTAAAATTATGTTAAAGGGTTAGAAATTCAGTGGAGACCTCCTAAAGTGCACAGTATTAATGTACAGTAAATATATTTTTCCATCAGGTTTTCATACTAAAATTATTCATATGCAGAGCATTGATTGTTCAACTGGTAAAGAGAAAAATTCTTTTGGTGTGTTATTTAGATGTGATCTGTAGTAGCCCTCTAATGTGTTCCTTAAGCCTTAAAATAACATGTAGTTTCAAGAAAATTTTGTGGAAGGCTTTTTTCTGTTCACAGTCACCAAAAATGTGAAAGAAAAGAAAACCTTTAGTTGTGCAGGACAAGTCTTAGGCAGAGTGTTACTAATCTGAGTGTCACTCATTTTCTGAGTGAGCCCATTCAGTTAATGTCCTGTCCCATAAAGATAAATAGCCATTTATAGTGGTAGCATTTGATTATTTTGTCAGCCAGTAAAGAATTTCTAGAACTTTCATTTGATTAATTTAAATGCATATTACTTATGAATCTTTGGTTAATTCTATATTCATAAGATATCTGTCAGATTTAAAACTCCAATAAAACCTTCTCACATTGCTCTCAGAGTTACAAAGGACTGAAATTTCCAAGATGTTCAATTTCTCAGGTTGGATATTGTGGGTAACACTGACCTTTTCCCTTCTTCTTGTCTTATGTTCTTGTTCTATTGTCATCTTTCTATTACAGTAAGGTTATTTTTAAAATTCTTATAATTGTGCATTGTATAATATGGGGTTTTTTGATTCCTAGGTCACTAACTCTGTATAAATATTTTCAGTCTAAGAAATAAATTTTGAAATCATTGTAACAAATTTTGAGATCACTGTAATGAAAAGAGAAAGACTGGTAAAGATTACAATATCATCCAGAAGACAAAGCAGGGTTGAAGGATCCAGTTTGCAGTTTGCAATTTCTGTACTGCATAGATAATCCAGTAATATGTGCCTGCTCTTCCAGGTTTTGAGTAAGATGGAATCTCTCAAATAACAACTAATTAGAAGTGGAAGAAGACTACATTGGTTGTATAAGGTATCCTTCCCTTCACCTTTTTTTTTTTTTTCAACAAGTATTTAGAGATAGAACTGAAATGCACTGATTTGTGAGAATATCACTCAAAAACTGCATGTGCAATATCTGGTGCTGCAGTGCAAGGAGTATTTAATTCATTCTGGGCTGATGGCAAAGTGTAATGTTCATTCCAGACTTCTATTCAGGAAAACACTCCTTGGTGAATCTGAATAATAACATGCCTTCCCCCTTCTGAGTAACACCTGAAATATCTCTGACTGGGTCAGACTTGAGACTGATCATGATCTGTACTGTCCCTGTCAGTTCATCAGTTCAATATAGATTCTTAGGGATCCTTCCTTCCTTCCTTCCTTCCTTCCTTCCTTCCTTCCTTCCTTCCTTCCTTCCTTCCTTCCTTCCTTCC
>WBNP01000674.1:202479-218318 GCA_013401095.1 Passerina amoena | reverse complement strand
ATGAAATATCACAGTCAAAGTAATAGTCATTGGTACATAGTCTTTAAATAAATTTCATGGCAGAATGATACCCTGACAACCTTGAATTTATATATAATTTTGAGTAATTACAGCATACTGCTTATGGTTTGGGCTTTTTTTTTTCTATTTTTTTCCTCACAGCTCTTCCTGTCTTCTCCAGCCTAGATCTTTTAGTGGGTGTGGGTATCTCTGCTCTTACAGAAACTAAGGAATACTATTTATGTCTTCCTAGCACAGAATTCCTTGAATAGATGCTAGCTGGGGTGCAATATGAGTAAATTACAACATCCTTTGAGAGCTTGATGAATTTACTGAAAGATGAAGAATGCATGGATTTAAAACTATGAATTTTTCCTTCACCCATTAGTAGATTCTGTATGTTTCCATGAGACAGCTGAGATAGACAAAATAACAGAACTTATGAAATTTGTTTATTACAATTCATTTTTCAGCAATCAAATGTAATTTTCATAGTTTCATAAAAATTCAGTCAACAAGCATTCTTTTTATTCCTATTATGCTCCTGAACATAATGCAGTCTTATGAAGGTATGCTATTAACGGTAAACTTTAACTTCTTCTTTTTTTTTAACTCAAATAGTTGCTGCAAATTTCTTTAAAACACTTATTTTAACATGTGAGAAAATTATTCTTTTTTCTCAAAAATGTCATAACTACTTTTCCAATACCTGCAAGACAGTTTCCTTTCAAAAAGAGCAGAAACTCAGTGCATTTTTAAAGAAAAAGTAACAGTTGTGTAAGTCTAGAAGCCACTGAAAAGTGATTATTGGAAAGAAAACCTGAATGCAACCTTAACTACAGATGTTGTTACTGACCCTGCATAAGAAATCACATGAAATTGATTAATTGAGAAAAAAGCAAACAAACCAACTCTTTCCTTATAAATGAAATCAGATTGAAAAATATGCACCTGCATTTTTCTTTAGTTTTGTTCATATTTTGCAGTAGAAAAGTTGTTGAGGTAGAAAAAGTAACAGCACCAGCAATTTTTCATCGATCATGATCATATGTAACTTGCAAAACTCAAAATCTATACCTGAATGCTACCCAGCATGCACATGGATACTGTGTATAAATGTAAAAAAAATGGGATTTTCCAGACACCTTTTCAATATCAGCAAACAATATTAAATGCTTAGGACAATATCTTTGTGTAGGTGTCAATAAGAAAGAACATTATCAGGCTCTCTAATCTGTATAGTCCTCTGTCTATTCCAAGTCTGATGTGGTCACTGCTAAAGAGTTGAACTTGGCAAGCACAAGACAAAATAACACTTTCAGTCTTTTTTTCTAACCGTGGCAGCTGGATTTTGTGCTGACTTTCTGGCTGATTCTGCTTTCAATTATTATGACAGATACAAATAGTTATTGGCTGCTGAGAGTTTATACCATTTGAAGAACACTTTTCGCATCTCACTCTATACATTTTGCTATAATGTTCAAAAAAGAGATTTGCTGTAAATAATCTCAATATTCTTTAGATATTCTAGAATAAGAACAAGAGAGCTGGTTTCCATTACCTATTACTGTTTTCTAAAAGAGTATTCATGGTGGTTCCACTCAGTTATTTTTCTAGTAATATTTATTGTTTCCTCTAAATTTCTTTGGAACTAAAATGTCTGGTTACTAATAAAATTTTATTTGTATTAATATGTAGGTTGTGTTTTTTGCTTCGTACTTTGGTTTGGGTTCATTTTTTCTGTTTGTGTATAACCATAGTTTCAAATTTATTTGATAATAAATACAAATTAAAATTACTTCTAGTTCTAAATGTCTTTTTAAAAAAATGTGTATCTTTCTTTTGTTGGTCAAAAGAGTTTTAAGAGACAACTGAAAAAAAATTCCACTAACACATAAAGGATGTGGTTTGCTTCCACAGACTTTTGTTAGACAGTTTTCACTACTAGTAGTATTGTCAGCCAGATCCTACTATTAGTTTTATAGAATCATAAAACAGTTTGGGTTGGAAGGGACTTTTAAAGGTCATATAGTTAAACCCCCTCTGGTAGTGACTGCATGCAGAATATCAGGGCCATCTGATGCAACAAAGGACAATCAGCAAAGCCTCTCTCTATATTATATTCAGCTTTATACTAACTACTACAAAAATTTATAATTCCAAAGTGTCATTTTATATGCCTCTGTCCAGGAGCTGAAAATCACAGTTTCTGAGTCCAAAGTATGCCTAATAGGCTGAGTTAAAATTGATAACTGTAACCAAAATTATTAAAGTCAAAATAGGCTGCTAGGTTATCGATGATTAATTACAGAAGAGACGTAAGTCTGAAGGGCTACATCATTTTCAGGACAAAGGATATCTATAAGGAAACCTTACCATCACTGACACATTGATACAGCATGAGAAGACTCATGACAACTATGAAATTCCTTATCAGGAACTGCCAGAAGCTGTCATTTTCCCATCCACTCTTTCATGCCTCTGGAGCTGCCACAGCTCAGGCTTTGCACCATTCTGCTTCCTCCTCCTGGGCTGGCCCCAAGTGGCAGCCAAAACCCCACCCAGCCACTCATTCTCTCTGGTTGCCTCAGAAGGTTTGGGCAGGAAACAGAAAGAGCAGTAAAAAAACAGTCCAGGGATCAAGATGTGAAATATTACATAAATTACCTGACTTTTTAAAGTAATACTTATAGAAAAATCCCAAAACACCCAAACATTAAAAAGTATGGGAGACACCTTTTCTTCCCCTTTCCCATGCTTGACTTAATTCCAGACTCTTTGTCCCTGTTGCTATTGTGGCATGTTACCCTCAGTCCTTTCAGAGAGGCAATGCACAGCACAGGACAGGAAAATGCTATCGTCAGAACTTGGTGGTTTCTCTCTTTCACTCTTCATTCTTTTCTTCTGCTCTTTTAAGGACTTTCCATGGGTGGCTGTTCCTTCAGGAGCATCCATCTGCTCTGCCCTCCACAGGCTACAGGACACCTGCCCTGGCATGGAGAACCTCCTTCTCCTCCTTCCCTGACACTTGTGTTCCCTCTACTGGTTTTCACTTGAGATTTTTTGTTGTGTTTTTGTTTGTTTGTTTGGTTTGTTTTGTTTGTTTTTTTTTTGTCTTGGAGGTTTTTTTTTGTTTGGTGGTCGTTGTTGTTGTTGTTGCTGTCTTGGTTTTTTTTTTTTTTTTCCTCTCTCCCTGTAGTACTTTTGTCCCTTAAGTACATTTTCATGCTTGGCACCAGCTTGGCTGATGGACTCACTCATGTCCAGTGGTGGGTTCATTTTGAAGCCAGCTGGAAACCTCTGTGTCCAGAGAAGAGCAGACCATGCCTTCTCCCTGCAGCCCTCTGTTACCAACAGCCTGACTGATGCACCCAATAAAAAATCCTACCCATTTTTAATTCAAATGCCCTCAGAAGAAGTAGAATTACCAGCGATACTGAAAGTTCTGCTCTAGTTAAAAGGGTGGAATACATATGCAGCTTTGAAAAAAAGATCCCTTATTGAATTGTTTAAATCTGATATTCATAATCTATTTTCAAAAACCTTGGGAGTCTGATGATATTAAAGGCAACAGCTGAACAGAATGTCTCAAATGTAATTGTGTGACTATAGACGGATTTGTGAGCATCCTCTTGGAAAAATAATACACTAAGATTAGATCTGCTTTTGTTTAGCTAATTACTAAAAGTCCTAGATCAATTTTACTTTATGTAATATAAAGGTCTTTAGTATTATGAATTTCTATATTAATCTTACATTCAAAAAAAAATATATATATACAATATTACTTGAAATGTATGTATATATATAAATTCTTCTTTCCCTGTAGCTTATGGAATTGTCCCTTCTTTTATTGACTTTAATTTTTCAAAGAAAATATTTTGAAATTGACTATTTATTATAAGGCAATGATCATGCTATAGAATGTGCTGCCTCTACTACCCTTGTACTGCCCTTGTTGCTGCCTACAACACAGCCAGTCCTCTGCTAGCTGTGACAGAGCTTACAGGAAATAACTCTGGAAACCTATTTCTCTTGCATTTTAAAACGTTGCACCCATTGTCTCTAAATACAAGACAATATATTTCAAAGTATGTAACATGAGGTAATGCATTGAATTATACTACTATGCCACCTACAGCCACATGTATGCATTTCTGCCAGAAAAGCTTTTTCCTTAGGTAAAAATAATTACACAAAAAGCCAGTTGACCTAAACATGCAGTGTCTTCTGTTTGTGTTCCCTGTTTTCCGTGCAAACAGAGCACTGATGAAAACATACAGAGCTCTCAGTAATTTATAGAGGAAAAAGTATTGATCTATGTGGTTATCTTTTCAATCAAAAAAGCCTGAAGGAAAAACTAAAACAAAAACTCCCTCAATATACTAAAGACTGCTTCTATGTTGCTTTTATGCAATGAATGAAGTTTTAAGGCTTTAATGTTGTTGTCTTAAAATTGGTTATCTTTGCAGAGCTCATTTACCCTGTGCATGAAACTGATAGAAAAAAATAGAAAACTTCAAAGGTTTATACACTGTGTGCCATGCACACTTTAAATGAGTGATGTCTAAATAAATATTTGGAGTAGTTGTTATATCAGAATTTTTTTCACATACACCATCTTTTCCCTGTTGGATATAACATTAAATGTTATGTAAAGGATTTACTGTAACAATTTTGTAGCAAATTACTTTCAAGATATTTTCTCTCTATAATTGCCTGAAGAAATGCTCAGCCTAGAATAATATAAACTAAAAGAGGCATGTCTTACAATTTCACAAAGATGGTCAGCCTCTACCTAGCAACGAGACAGCTCTAACTATCCTAGCATTACTGCCTGTTGTGATTCTCATGAGCTGCTGCTAGTATTGTAATTTCTCTCCCTCAAATGCCCTGAAAAACACTCTCAAGCTTGAAAGTACAGTTCCTTAAAAATATATTTGTTTCCTTTACAAAAAAGATGTGTCTCTGAATATGAAATGTTTAAAATGTTGCAAGCAGTGGGATTTACCTATGAACATTTTTTAGCTCAAATAAGCTTGGTTTACAGCACTGCAAAGATGCAGCCCTTAAACAAAGTGGGGTTTGATGCTTCTGATTTTCATTTTATTAAAATTTCCAGGATACATTTTCACAGTATGCTGTAAAAATATAAAATCCATTTTTCCTTCCCTCCCCCCTTCCTTCTGCCTTTTTAACTCAATGCACAGAGCATGAGAGCATCTTTAATACTCCCTGCTTACAATACAGATTTAGAGTTGCTGCGTAAGGAAATCTTGAATCTCCACATCAAAGAGAGAAGTCCGATAGCTTTAAGAAAATGTCAGTGTAGCAGGGAGGTACTTAAGAGAAGATCTGCTACCACACCCATGTCCGAGGTGGCAGAGGGCCTGGTAAATGGCTGGGGATTGTCACTCAAGCTGGGAGCTGCAGCCTGCCAGGAGCCAAATGTCAGCACGGTTGGTACCCTGGTGCTGCAGCAGAGCAGCCTCAGCATTGCTTGGGGCCATTCAGGGGTGGAAACAGTCTGGGGAGTTACTTTCACACCACTGCAAATTATACCTGTTGAATGAAAAGATTCTGGGGACTTTCACAAGCTTAAAGACATTCAGAGAGATTGGCTTGAAGAGAAATAGAAAAGCATTTGCAGGAGACAATGAGAAGGGAGTAGGAAAAGGAGGATGTAGTCATGCTCCTATAAGACCCAGTTATTTTTTCAGCCACAGGTACTTCAGAGCTCATTGCTGGCACTGTGTATTTGTGAGGTTGCTCAAGGGACATAGAAATATGCAGTCTTCTAAAAGTGAAAAGAACGTACTGTGGGAATAGAAGAGAAGACAAAATATTGCAAATGAAAAAAAAAAATAGATTCACTGGTACATCTCTAAGGAAAAGAAACTGGAACAAAATACAAGTGAAGACAAAAGATATGCCAACAGGTGTAATGAAGATGAGACAAATCACAGAATTACAGAAAGGCTGGAATCAGAAGGAAACTCTGGAGGTGATCTGGCCCAATCCCCCAGCTAAAGCAAATTCACTTGGAGCAGTTTGCAAAGCATTGCATCTAGGCAGGCTTTGAATATCTTCAGGGGTGGAGACCCCACAACCTCTTTGGGCAGCCTGTTCCCATGCTGTGTCACTTTTAAAGTAAAGATTTTTTACCTCATATTCAAATTAACTTCTAATGTTTCAGTTTTTGTCCATTGCCCCTGGTCCTGTCACTGAACACCACTGAAAAGAGTCTAATCCCATTCTCTTGATAGCCACCTTGTAAATGTTTGCAGGCATAATGCTCTCTAACCACTGAATGTAAATTTAAAAAAAAAATGTATAAATGCTTCTCATACAGGAAACTGAATGACTGGGCTTTGAGGGTAGAGGTTAATGGGACATACTCTGGAGGTGAGGAACAAGTGGAATACTACCATGCTCTGTCCTGGGGCCTGTCTTGTTTCAAATATTTTTCACAAGGACATGGGGGCAATGATTCCCTGTTAAAAAGTTTTGCAGACTACTCCAAACTGAAAGGACATCTGCTGCTCAGGAAGACCAAAACAGGAGTTCCAAAAGGAACTCCAAGCAAGTCACCAAGGATGATACAGAGACTCCGTGACAGCGCTGCAGGTTGGGCACTGAGCGCCTGGGAAGCCAGAAAAGACCCTGGATCAGCAGGGCTGGGAAGCTGAGGTGACCAACACCAATAAGAGCTGTGTGGCCAGCAGAGCAAACAAAGGGATTGAATCACCCTACTCAGCACTCCTGAGACCTCATCTGACTGTTGCATCTGGTTTAGGTCCCCCAGCACATGAACGGCATCATCAAACCAGAGTGAGGTCTGTGGAGACCACAAAGGTTGATGGGGCTGGAGCACTTGCAGGTAATGTATAGTTTGCAATAATAATCAGGAAATAGAAACATTTTGGCCAGAAATGTTACAAGATCAGGTATGCAGCAGTCATAGTCATTTGTAAGCAAGCAAGCCAGAATCATCAATAAATCTATTTCCAGCCCTCCAGATTCCAAGATAATGAAAAAACAGGGAGATGAAGACGTACAGATATACCACCCTCTTTTAGGAACAGAAGTTCACAGCTTCATCTTTGAAGTTGAATAAATATTTAACTTTCAAGAGCAATATCTTGGACACATAATCTTAATTTGAGATAGAAAACTCATTCAAATAAAATATCTCTTACTTCAGATGGTAACATTTTTGAGATTCAGACTTTCTAAACTGTTCTAATCACTTTATTTTCCTTAGAGGACATGAAAATCTTCAGTAAAGGATAGAGCATGGTGTGTCTGTGTAATGGCACTTATAGCAAGATAAGGTCAGGAACAGGAGGAACAATGGGTAGAAATTTTATTCCAGTAGAATTAGATTATATATAATGGCATTATTTTTTTTTCATCATGTTTCCTTCTTTCTTTGACTTAAATCATAGTTTCTGGCTGCCTGTGGGTAAATTTGAAAACTTGTAAGCTCTTTTTTTTCCTCTTATGTCAGGAACAAAATTTCATAGGCTAACTTATCCTATTACAAAACCTGTGTCTGTCTTCAATGTCTTTCATAACTTTCTCTTGGGCAAGGTTCAGAATCAATATTCCACCCTTGCTTTCCTTAGTCTATTAGATGACCTTGAGCCCATGAGATAGTATTTTATTGTTAATTTTGTCTTTCTATTAGGTTCCATATTTTTGTCCTATCCTAAATCTGCTTTCAAGCACACCTTTAAATTTTACTCAAGATACCCCCAAAACGTCTGCAATAGGTGACCAAGATTTTTTTCTGGAATCCTGGATTCCTTTCCATCATCCTTTTCACTTGAAAAATTAATTCAGTTCCTCTCCTTTTCTGGGTCTGACTCACTGTGTGTGAGATTAAATTTGCATGTATGGTCAAACCAAATTCCTAAATTTCATTTGAAGAAAGCTCTTCTCCCTCATTTCACAGATACTGTGAACACCATCAACATCTTGTCAATCTGAGATTACTGCTGAGATGTTATGTGTTATTTCTTCAGGGACTGCAATTTTCCTACATATCATTAATAATACTTGTATATTCATTGTCATTTCTCTTGCCTTTTCAGGCCTTTATTATCTCGCATTTCAATTTACATTCTCTCTGCTCTTGCCTGAGAAAAGTTTAATTGTACCTAGAGCAATATATCAATTGTGAGCAATCAATGCCCAGCTGTTTTCCTGCCTTTTGGATGTTCAGATTGAACATATACTGAACATATTACTGAAATTTTCTTTTAAATACTCAGATAATCGCTTCCCTGACTTACATTGTGTCTAAATTCTCTCTCGCTGTGATCTCTGTATGGACTGTTCCATGGTCTCAGCCACAGACCGAGAATAATAAGATCCTCCTTTGAAAATTTAGTTTATTATACTTTGCCATATTTTAATATCTTTGCTATAGCAAACTGTTGCCCATCCCTTCATACTGAAATTGCAAGTTAGTCCTTTCCTGAGTTGTTGGCAAATATTTGAACTATGTCTAACACAGTCAAGGTTTTTGTAGGATAAATAACAAGTAATACTACTATTGCTGTTACCATTAATAACACTATTAGAATCTATGGTAAAGATTGACAGAAGTAGAGAAAAATAATTTTCAGAGCAACTTATCCCATTGTGGCTTTTTTTAAGAAGAGATTAGAGTGTGTTCTTTTCTTACCCTGTCATAGAGCACAAAAAAAATTACCTACATTTATTGTAAGTTCCTATCTTCAAGCAACAGAAGGTGGTGAAAAATAAAATAGAGTAAATGAAGACCAAGAAAAGGAAAGAGTTGGGAGAGAAAAGAAGACAGACGATCAGAGAGAATCTCTTGACAAGTTTTTCTGATATCTTCTAGTCATTCCTAGATACAGATGGCATTTGATCCCTTACCTATGCCTACATTATTAATTCTGAGCAGACATATTTGCCCTCAACAGCAGAAAACCAGAAATGCCATCCTGAGAAATATTTTTCTTATGATCATTTCATTCTAGCAAACACATTTTTTTCAATTTATATTCCATTTCTCCCATTCTCAAAAGAACATAAAATAACAATCATCATTGAGAATAAATAACACATTATCTTGAAGTAAACCTGCAAATGTCTAATGTCTGAGTGCAGCACAAATTCCAATATGTTTTCTAGGTCAATTTAAATATGGATTCATAGATCTTCCACAGCAGGCTTTCCAATGCTAACTACTGGCAAGAATTTCGTTTTTTTCATGGCTTTGGTGAAGATCTTCACTTTCTTATCCATCTCTAATCATTCTGGCATGAATGTCCTATATGACGATGGCAATTGTCAAAACATTTGCTGAGCAAGTTAGCCTGAAGTGTGTTTCAGTAAAGTAGTGAATTATAACATTCTTCATGGTGTTCATTGTAATTCATTGTGTAGATTCTCTTATGCTATTGCTTTTTTTACCTGTGATTTAATAGTGTGATATAGATTAAGTCCTTGTTGTTTAACTGCTGCATGTAAGCAATGTCAAGGGAATGAATCTGTAAAAGAAGTGTTCAGTTACAAAGACATCTCTGAAACTAAAATACCCTTTTGTCAGGGGACATATTAGTAAATCAGTGTATCTACTGGATGTCCTTCAGGGATAGAACAAGAATTTATGGTCTCCTAGGGATTATATGAATTCACTAAATAGTCTAACACAATGTATTTACATATGAATAAAATGAGGGGACAAAAAATATTTTACAACACAGAAGTCACTTACACCATAGCAATTTTATGAGATTTGTCTTAACAGATCATGGTACAAATATATGCCAACAAAAAAAAATCTGTTGCTAATAGGAAAAACACGCTTGAAAAGTGAAGTTATGAATATGAACCCACCCTTTCTGTCTGTTCACTCTAAGATGCTGATCTGTTTGTTTTGGTCCCCAAACATCAGCTTCCCTGTGTGTTGAAACACACAGCTGAGCCCCAGCAAGGAGGTGAATGACTCTGCTTCGCAGCCTGTCGCTGGCACTTCCAGAAGGATGGTGTCAAACCGGGGAGAAAATTGAACAGCACCTTATTTCCAAAGGAGGCACAACATCTGCACCAAGGCAGCCACAGGTGTTCTTGGATGGAGTATCAAAGCAAGGACTTCAGCTGGATTGCATAAAACGCCTCAGGGAGTAACACTGATTCCAGAGGAGCAGAAGGGTAGGGGCTGCTCTTTGGAAAGTCCTGGTGTATTACTGAGCCTTTTGCACAAGGCCCTCTGAGTGGCAGATGCAGACAGATCAGATTGCCCCTACAATCAGGAATTGCTTATCTTTCAAAGTTTCAAAGCAGTGCTGTGAGAGAACAGTGTCAAGGGGGACCTTACCTCTGGTACTCTAACACTTCTGGCAGGGCGGCAGAAAGCTTCCTGAGAGCTGTGGATCAGCCTGATGGTGTTTGATGCACACCTGCAGTCCCTTAACCATTTTTGTGGAGATGTTGGATCGTGCTGCTATTAGGGAGAAAATGGAACTCTTATGTAAGACACTATTCTAGTGTTTGCTCTTCTTGAATTCAGGAGTTACTTTATCTTCAAAATCAGGATATTTGCTTTTGCTACCATGCAGTTCTGACGGTTACTTGCTTGTATCTTGGAGGAACTTCATTTAAAAAAAAATCAGTTACAGAGCCTTCAGTATGTGAACAGGACTTTCTGTGTCACAAGGGAAGTTTATGCTTTTGTGAAAATGGGAAATTAAATCCACTTACCCTTTCCAAAGAGAAGCTGCTATGGGAGATATTTAAAATGGCTTAAATCATCTGGCTTTTTCAGTGACTATCATCAACAAAGACATTAAGACATCATTTGCAAGGTTTATCTTCAATGCAAAATGGCAGCAATTGATATTTAAAACTGTCTGATAAAAAACCCTGTATGAGAAGAACAGAAGGCACAAGAATCTCTTAGGTGGAATGAAAACTTATTCTTTCAGCCAAAACTAAAAAAGGTTTAAGAAATGTGCTCATTCTCTTAGCTTGAATTTCAAAAACAGTTGCTTAGGGGTTAGGTATTTTATATTTTTTATTTTATTTTATGAGATAAAAGGGAGTTGAACACAGGGTAGGATGCTCCCTGCCCCAGTTTATTACTCAATAGAGGCTTTTTTTACAGTGTAGAGAACTTACAGCAAAAGATTTTAAAATTACTCACTGACTATTTTATTTTCTTATTAGATTTGAATCATTACTGTTTCCAGCACGAACTGTCAGTTCAACCAAAGAAAATCTAGGCAAATGAGTTTTTTGTTTGATTTTTATAAGCTTAATCTCATAATGATCATGGTTACAGTTAATACTTAACAAGTACAGTAAGAAAATATTCATCAGTGATCACACTTTTCTTTTAAAAAAGTATTGACAGTTAAGCTGTTGTAGTGCAACCTTTGTTCTCCATGATTAAGAGATAAATGCAGCTGTAAGTGCTCTTTTTTTTTTTCCTTTTCTTTTTGACTTGTGCATTCCCTTCCTTAATTAACTGCTTCATCTTGATGTTTCATGAGCTTATCTGTGTGCATGTGTGTGCCTGTGTCAGCTGTTTGGAACACAGGACTGATAGCAGCAGCTGCTCAAAGAGAGCATTCCACTGCACCAATTAATGTTCCATGCTAAGCAAGAAACCTACATCCTCCACACCAGTCTTGTTATAAAATAATTAATTTGATTCAAATGCTAAATTAAGTATGGCAAGGAGGTTTTTGGAATAATGTTAAGGAGGAAATAGACTGCAGCCTTGGGAAGCCTAGAGCATGTTTTGTACTGCACCTTGAAACAAACAGCTTGACTAAAGAGTAAGTTAGTCTGTCTCTTTGATGGCAGCATTACCAAGTCAAAGTCTTCAGGGCCTCGTGAGGGTTCAATGACAGAGAATATTGTAGTAGCTAGATGTAGGACACATAGAATTTAGGCTTTTTGATCAAGTGTAATAAACAGCTTTAATTAACTGGGCTTCCCAGAGGGGATTAAAGAGCAGTGAAGAACTCTTTGTTTTATTATTTAAGATTCAAACTATTGCTTCCATTAGGCATATTCAGAGTTTACAGCTAGGATTCATAATGGGTTCATTGCAGTGGAGATTCCACATACAGTATACCTGATATGTTTTCCTTCTCTGGCTTGGTAAAAACCAAAACCTCCAGTTCCATCTGTGTTTCAGAACAGTTATTAAGTAGTCATGCTCTTCTTTCCCTTCAGACACACATTTGTTGACTCACAAGTAAAGACAAGGGAACAAGAAAGAGAAAATAAGAATTTTCTACTGGTGATGTGCTGTATTCCCACTCTGAAATCTGTTTTAATTTGAATCTCTCTTCTGCTGGGTAACCAACCAGTGGTCAAAGGCACCACAGGAGTCTGATTAGAAATGACTCTGTGAGTTGCTAGAGCAAACAGAGCCCATCATTCTCCCAATGAACATGTAAAAGGCATTGCAGGGCTGTCTCCTTAACTAATCAAGGTTTTGAGACAGATTTACATGGATCACTCCTAGGGATCATTCCTCACTAGTTGCCTCACTTTGCAAGTACAGAGGTACTTAATTTTGCATGCCTAGTGACAAAAAATTTGAACTGTGGTCCTGGTAGCAGCAGTAGTTTTTAAGAACTAACAGCTGACCTGTGTACTGGAAAGCAAAAAACTCCAAACCACTTGACGTTTTTCACAAATAAATAGTTGATTAGGCTGTTTAAAAAGTGTTTTCATCCAATTGAAAACTAAAAACTGAAATTTACTATAAGTATGGCTAAATACAGCCTGAAACAGGGGGCTCCAAGGTGGTTCATCAGCTGCCAATTGACCAGCATTGCTAGACACCCTTAAAGCCTCCACCAACTTCTTTTCAAATGTGAAATATGTTACAGTAACTACTATCTCCCTACTTGAAGCAAGTTTTTTAAGCTATAGCAAAGAATTAAAATACTCAGAGGAAAAAGAAATAAAACAAAAGGTAGACTTACAAACCTATCCACAGTCACATTTCTTTAAAGACATAAATTCAGTGTGAAATATCAAAATAGTGGAGCTCTATTGATCCTAGAGGAAGGTTTCCAAATGCTAATGAGTAATACTCTCCCAGCAGAATTAGACTGTTCAAATACAACTATCAAAAGACAAGGTAGGGAAGGTAAAAATTCTAATTAAAGAGAAAAAAAAATTAAATGGTTTTATTTTATACTGAATCAGAAATTAAGAAAACCACACCATATCAATATTGATCCCTTCATTTACCACAGGACAATTTACTTTATGAATGAGGAGTTTCTTACAGTAAAAGTTTTGATTTTTCAACTTATATGAAATTGTTTCCCTTTTAAATATGAAATAGCAACTTTATGGGACTAAACCTAGTTAACACACAGACATACAAATCAAAACTAGGTCATAATAAAATATGCATATTAAAAAAAGAAAGGTAAAATTCTCCTTCTTAATATT
Organism: Passerina amoena; assembly: GCA_013401095.1. Classification (NCBI taxonomy): domain Eukaryota; kingdom Metazoa; phylum Chordata; class Aves; order Passeriformes; family Cardinalidae; genus Passerina; species Passerina amoena. Next base: position 204,860 of record WBNP01000674.1, on the reverse strand, counting down.
GCATTTTCGCTTTTGAGGAGTGATTACCACGGGTTGGTACTCATTTAAATGTACTCCCACTGAAGTCAATGGGAAACCCCTTTCTGGCTCCAGAGGCACAAAACAAGCTGAGGAGCACCCAGAGACTCACTAAAGGAATGTGACACTTTCATTCTGTGTAGTGTTGGTGGTTTTTGATACTGGAATTACAGCATCAGAAAACCCACTTGTGTTTGGTATCTTTACTTCACACACTATGAGACTCAAATGCCTTTCCCAAAGCAAACATAGCTGAGAAATGAGAGGAAAATGGGACTGGAAAACAGAGATAAAGTGACTTGCTCAAAGTCTTGAAGCAAGGCAGTGGAGGATGTGAGAAATGTCCTCCTGGGCAATGTTACCTGCTGGACAGCACAGACTCCCTGTACCATCCCTCCCAGACTACAGTTGCACGTGCTCCAAAATAGGGGTACCAAAAACATAGACTGAGATGAATTGTAGTCCTGAAACATGAATCTGGCATGATGAAATGTCAGTGATAAAAGAAATAGGGCTTACAGAGACCAAAAAAATTGTAGCAGTGATGTCAGACAAGCTTGCAAAACAAAAGCAATGAGGAACTTACTTGGCCTGAGTTCTTTAATGTTAAGCAGAATATTCAGAAGCCTTTCTCAGTTAAATTCTCTAAAATAATTTTACAGAATTTCTATATTTTTTAATATTTTTTTATTTTAAGGTTACAAAATATATCTAAATATACTTCCTGACAAGGTCCTTCAATACATCAATGAGCATATAAAGAAACCAGTATATAATACATCAAGAACTGCAATATTTTGAAAAGATATACATATTCCTGGCCAAATTTGAATATAGAGAAAAATTTATTAAATGGGATGTATTATTTATTAGAAAAGACAGACATGGAGGAAAAGAAGTTGTACAATAGTTCAAAGCAATTAGGTAAATTACTGTCTTAATTGTAACCATTATGAAAAAAAAATCTTAAAAAAATAATGCTAAAGGTAAAAAAGAGTAGGCATATTGATTAGGAAGAAGGAGCATTGTACTAGAATCATAGAAAAAGTTAATGGCACCTAATGGTTTTACAAGTGAGAAAAAAAAAGAAAATTAAAAACTGAAAACACAATGCAATTATTAAAAACCCTGCTCCCCTCTTCCCCAACTTTTCTCTAAAACGTCGCCTTTCTTTTGAGTCAGTTTGAATAGGAAAGGAAGAATAATTTTGTGAATTTAAGATGGAAAAACTACCAATAATAAAATCTTGCTTTGCCAAAGGTCTATTCTGAGATCTTGGGAAAGCAATTTAGTTCTTTTTGATTTAACTGCCTGGGCTATAAATAAGAATGCTGTGTTTTCCTACTTGGAGCCCTTCAAAATATGAGGAAATAACCCCATATCATGGAAGAATATTGCTTAAAAAATAACACCTTTCCAAGGATATTTAAAAATATAGTCTATATATTCATCAATAGTATCATAAACTAGATCTCTGGTTAAGAGTCAGCCAGAATAGGGCAGAATTAAAACTCATAAACCATTTTGACACTCTGTTTAGAAGAAACGTTTTTGATGTGGAAATTATAGGTTAATTGATATAAACAAAACGAGGTTTATAGTAGATCTTTACTGCAACAAATTGATGTTTTTGAAGAGATATACAACAAGCAATCTTTTCAACATGAAAGCAAACTTGTGTAACTGTTTTTTTCTCCAGTCACTTCAGATGGTGCCATAAAAAATGTTATCTACTCCTACAAATCTTTTCTTTTCATAAACCACGGTCAAACATAATTCCTGAAAAGCTGTTTTCAAGAACAATTAGACAAACTACCATAGGAAATCCTAAAGAGTTAACCTTGCAGATAAACCTGCTCAGAAATAAGTAGAAAGTAGCAATAAACTCACAAGGTTATTATTGAGGAACTTGCATTCCTGAGGTCTGAAATAGATCAGACAACACAACAGGACCACCAGAAACTTCAGGTCTGTGATTATGGTGTTTTGGTTCTACTGGACATCCTCTAAGCCCTGTGACCAGTTGATTAGAACTAATGTGCCATTGCTTATTTAAGATTTTATGAAGCAGTTAACTCTTTCCTATTTGCAAATCGTGTTGCCACAATCCCTGTTTTTTTTTAAAAAAAAGTCCTTTTTTTTCTTTATAAAAGCTTTACTGCATGCATTTTGTTTTCTTTTTTAAGTTCAGGATATTTAGGAGAGCAGTATCCTTTTAATGTAGAGATGGGAATTGGCTGCTACCAATGGTTCTGCCTGTCTTCATTCAAGGGGTGGAGAAAATTGTCTAAGAAAAATATGAGAAAATGCAAATTGTTACACTAGTACATTTTATGACATTCCTATTGTAAAAGAAAAAAAAA
>WBNP01000674.1:153117-202079 GCA_013401095.1 Passerina amoena | reverse complement strand
TCATGAAGGGCCAGAGAGCAAGGCCTGGTTTCCATGAAGCATATCTCCGCAGACCTGGCTTAAACTCCTGAGAATGTTTCTAGGGTAGGAAAAAACATCTGCAAGAAAATCTGCAGAGTGGAGCAAGGAAATGTTAAGAAAAACAGTGAGAGTGGCAGACAGAATCCCAACTATTGAGAATAAGGGAATTCTCAAGACAGGCATTCAACAGGGTAAGTACTACCAGAAAATATTTATAGCACTAAGGAAATGAAACAGGGATCTGGAAGGCTGCAACTAAGCAACACTGAGGATGTGTTGACACTGACCCATCCCTACCTGAATGACAACTTCCTAGAGGATAAACATGTTTTTTGTGCTATAAAGAACTTAGGGAAACACGTTAATATTTATCGTAGTAATTCATTCTTCCTTAAAGTCTATTGACTGCATCATCCAATAATTACTTCCTACTTTTGGCTGGGTGGCTCCTGCTTTCAAACTGTCTGCAAGCAGTACAAGCTGCATGAATAAACTGCCCCAAACAGAAAAGGGCAGGAAAAAAGCTTCCTTCTCATCTCTTCTACAGAGGTGGGAGAATACCATGCTGTTATTATTGTCATTTGTCTGTTATCCCCTGCTGCTGTCCTGCTAGCAAATTGTTCCCATTACAGAACAGCTGCAGTCCTGCACTGGGGATGGAAATCATATCCACACGGAGCAAAAGGTCAAGAGGAATTGTTTAATTTATCTTTCTCCTATACCCTCCTCCCTGCAGATCCATGTGTAGGGAAGATTTTGGCACCAAATTGGAAAGAAGTCAGGGTCACTATGGAGTGCAACACCATAGCTACGGACTCCTACTGATGACTAGAAAATTAAATACCACTGATGATCAGTGAAACATCTGGTGGTTTGTTAGAAAAACATCAGGAAGCCTTTTATCCCATGTATTACACAGGACTGATTTTTGCTGTCCTCTTAGATGAGGATTGTAATTTATTGTGAGTTTAGTCATCAATCAGATGCAGGGCCACTGCCCTGACTGAGGCTTCTACATGCTAATAATGTGCAAAAGATAGAGGTGTTGCTTGAAAATTGTCTCTGCCTTGCAAGATTTTTGTGAACACAGTAGATACAAGCATCAGTCAGGTCACCAGGACTCACTAAATTAAATTGCTTGACATTGGGACTCCACTTATTTGAATGAGTATTGCACAAATGGTTCAGTGTCACAGTATATCCTGGCATATTGAAAACAACAGATTTAAGTGGGTTTTTACTTTGAAGGGAAAGCTGTTGAGGCAGAGTATATCTCCCAGATGTCTCTTGAGAATTACAAAGTAAAAAAAAATAATCCATAGATTGGATAATTTGAAAACTGCTTTTGAAATTTTAAGTAGACGTTTTTGAGGCTTCTTCTGACATTTGATGGCTAGAAATATCCTTTGGCACACATAACTTTAATTGCTGTAACATCTTAAAAAAATTTTTGTCTTCTCTGAGGTTTGTCCCCACTATCATCTGAATCCAACTGAAAAAAACACTGTTATGGCCTTTATAAATTATTTTAGTATTTCAAAATAAATATTTCCAGAAAAGAAAAATGTATTTGTATAATCATCTAATGATAAAGTCAATACCAGTATTAAAAAAATAATATCAACAATATACATGAATAATAATGTGAAATAAAAAAATTACTTCCTACACACCTCTTTCTATCCTTCCACAACATAAACACTCCATTTCTGTAGTGTGTTACACAGAATTTGCATAACAAGATATAAAAAAATCTGTCAATAACAGGAAGATTAAAATTGGTTTGAAAACAATATTTCAAGATATTTAAAATATTTACCACTTCAACACCCCACTCCTAATGTAATTCAAAACTAGAATACTACAGCATATATTAAATGGTTATTTCAAGCAAAGTAATAACTAACATTTAAGTAATTTCTTAAAAATTCTTTTAATAAAAATGCTTTTCCCAAGATACTAATGGCTGTTAAAAAAATGCTGAATATAAATAAAAAAATTTAAAATGTTTTGAGGAGTAATATATTTATACCCCTTAAAGAATTAGCTTACTTTAATTGTGTAATTGATTTGTAAGCAAACAAGTGAAATCACTAATCATTTCACACCAAGTTCAGTATACTTTTTAGTAATTATAAAATATGACTGATATTTTGACATTTAAGTTCTAGTTTCTAGTCAAATATTTTGAACAACCTCTAGTGAAATTAAATAATGTATAGAGTGGAATAAAATTTTTGGGTTTAACATCATAAAAAACATTTCCCAAGCACAAAATCTAGTGGAACATTTATAAGATGAAGTTGAGATGTTCATATGATACCCATCACTAAATAGAGTTGTCCCGTTGGTGTCTGGGCATTTGGTCCCAAAGAATCCTGTAAGAGATAGTACCAAAGATTTGCTGCAGTGTAGTATTTTCAGGGTCCCAAGGACAAAGGAGGAATTGATGAATCTGACTCCATGTTCTTAGAAAGTTAATTTATTATTATATTATATTATATTATATTATATTATATTATATTATATTATATTATATTATATTATATTATATTATATTATATTATATTATATTATATTATCCCATACTAAAACTGTACTAAAGAATAGAGAAAGGATACTCACAGAGGGCTTAACAAGATAATAATGAAAAACTCCTGATTTCTTCCGAGTCCCAACACAGATGGACGGTGATTGGTCATTAAGCCAAAACAATTCACATGTACCAAATCAAAAAACCATCTGTTGGATAAACAGTCTACAAACCCCATTCCAAAGAAGCAAAACACAGAAGAAGAGAGATGAGATAATTATTGTTTTCATTTTTTTCTGAGGCTTCTCAGCTTCCCAGGAGAAAACGCTGGGCAAGGGGATTTTTCAGAAAATATGACAGTGACACTGGAGTCCAAAAAGACTACACCTACTGGCTTTCCTAGATCAGCTAGGTAAGTTAGCCTGTCATAGAAGGGAATCAGGTTCAACAAGCAGTACTTTCCTCTCATGACGCCATACTGGCTGTGACCAGTGACTGAGTTGTCCTCCAGGTGTTTTTCAATACCTCCCAGAACAAAATTTTTCATGATTTTACTGGGCACTGAAGTGAGACTGACACGCCTGTTGCTTCAGGAGTCCTCTTTCTTGCCCTTCTTGAAAAGTGGGATGTTCACCAGCTTCCAGTCAGCTGGAAAGTCTCTGAATTCCTGAGGCCACTCAAAAATGACCAAGAGAGACTTTGTGATGAGATCAGCAGCTCTTTGATGATTCTTGGGTGAATTTCATTAGATGCCATAGATTGTGGCAATAGATAAGGGATGAAACTGAAGGAGCAGATCCTACAACAGTTCAGGGTCAACTGGAAGTTGATCAATGCTGCAGTCTTGGTCCTCTAGCTCAGGGCACTGAGACTGCCTTGGTCCACCCTCCATGTTGAAGATGGAGTTAAACATCTCAGCCTTTTTCATGTCCCTGTTTGTGCCGTGCCCATCCTCATTCCGTAATGAACTGATGTTTTATCTCCAGTGCAATTAATACATTTGAAAAAAGCCTCTTTTTATTGTCCCCCACAGTTCTTTCCAGCTTCAGCTCCAGCTGAGCTTTGTTCGCACAAGTTTCTCCCTTCACTGGCAAGCAGCATCTCTGTATTCTTCCCATGTCACCTGACCTTGCTTTCATTTGGCATATACCTGCCTTTTCTACCTTATTTCCTTATTTCTTGAGAAGATCCCTGCTCAGCCAAGCTGACCTTCTGCCTTGTCTGCATGATTTCCAACTTTTAGGAATTTTCTGCTCCTGTTCCCTTATGAGGTAATTAAAAAGTGACCAGCACTTATAGGGCCCAGCATATGCAAAAATATTATCTCAGGGGACTTCAATTACTAATTCCATGTGCAGCCTGAAGTTTCTTTTCCTCTTGTCCAGAGCTGAGGTTTTGCTGCACTTTTCCTCCTGTAAACAGAGATTTTAGATTTGATCACTTCATGGTCACTGTGGCCAAGATGGCCACCAAACCCACTTCACTTATGAAATCCTCTCTGTTGACAAAAAGATCAAGGAGGGCATCCTTCGAGTCGGGTCCCTTAGTACCCTCCATCAAGCTGCCATCTAGTTTTTTAGAAATCTACTGGCGTGTGTTGAGCTAATTATGGGATCTTCCCAGTTGATTTTATCAAGTTGAGGCCCCCTATAAGAACAAGGACAGTTGAATTGGAAGGGTCCCTTGGTTCCTCAAAGTCTGAACTAACTAGAAATTATTTATTTCAAAATGCGTTATATGTTCACACCAATCAACACCTCTGAATAGGTACTTTTTTCTTAATGAGCCTAGAATAATATATAATTTAATTTAATTGACAAAATTTCAAGGAAAAAATATAGCATTTTATGTAGAAACTATATAGCTATATAGTTTATAGAGCATTTTTATTAAACTAGTCTAACCCTCTATACATGATCAATGTACATATACATATTGTTATAGGTAACAATATAATTTGTTACATTTTTATATTATGTAACAAATTTGTAAATCTGTTACACAATATAATAATAGCTAGTAAGGGCCCAATTTAAAATATGTGGTATTTCAGAACTAAGTGATTTTCTAAGTTTGCAAGTTATATGAAGGCAAAATTACAAACACTTTGCCAATAGGGCCTTATACATGTTCATGAGGGAGAAAATAGAAGTGTCTTTTGTGTTAGGTAATCCAGAGCTTGGAAAAAGCTGACTTGCTGAGTGAAGAGTTATCACAACCAAAATGAAAAGCGGCTGTATCTGACCTTCCCTCTCTTCACACCTGGTGGTTTTCCAGATGACATCTTCCATCCTTTGGTCCAGATCCAGAATTCAGAGGTCATTTTGATAAGGTTCATTAAGACTGAGGGGGAACTCTTCTGCACAGGAGAGTTCTCTGTCAGAAAGATGATGCCTAGGGATATTTACCTGTGTGACTTGTCAGAACACTCACCTGCTGGCTCTAATGTGGTCTAGGCAGGAAATAGGAAAGACAGTAATGGGCAGAAAGTTGGAGATTTAGGGAACCTTCAGTTAAGAAAAGGTGACACCCTGTTTAATTTCTAAATATAAGAAACTGGCAAGCATGGACTTTGAGGCTGAAGCCCACTGAAATACTGCTTGAAAGGATTTTTCTTTGTTATTTCAATCTTCATTGAGAGATTTGTCTTCTCTTTTATGAAGTTATTTCTTCTTTGAAATAATTTTAAAGGCTTATACCTCACTAGCTGACTTTTATATATACACATTTGCTAAGTTTGCTCTGGGAAAAGAACAAGGGACAGAAGTATCAGCCCTAAGGATAATCAGCTGCAATAACTCCAATGTTATGGAAAAATCAAATCAGGCCATTGCATGATGACTGCCACTGACCCATGACAGTGAATGCTTAATCATAACCTCACACACAAAGGAGTTCTCTTATTTGGGAATGCCAAATTACTAAATATTTATCTATTTCAGTGGAGGTGTTGCTGATGCTTCTTAATTCTGTATTTCTGACTTGAATAGTCTTAATCTCCAAAACTGCCTTCTAATAAACCTAATGGGTTGGAGGCATCATTATTCCTTACTCATGCAAGAACCCTAACAGTTGTCATTCTCTTCATACTTCAGGAACACTTTGACAAGATCATCAAACCAATAATGTTTAATGAAATTTAATTTTACTAAATAACTTTGAAAAGATTTAGTAGAATTTCATTTTTGGTAATTATTTTATAATGAGGCAAACAGTATACAAGCTGTGTTTTACCATTTTAAAATATCAATTGTGTATTTTAGAATAGGAGTTTGTTTAAATGAACTATAAGAGTTATAAGAGTTATAGCAGTTTTAGCTGTTAACTTAAAATTAGACTTGTGGTTAATTTTTATTGTTTTGATCTATTGTCCTGTGGAGAACAGTTGTAGATTTTTCATCTACAAGATTCATAAATGAAATATTAAAGACTTTATTTTGCCTTTGATGAAAAAAGCACTGCAATTTGAAAGCAAATTGTTCTCATTATTTAAGTCCAATATGCATTTATACTTTATTATATAATCCATTTCTTTCAATCAGCTTGCTTATTTAATCCATCTGCTCTCTTTCTGAGGAATTATGCTAGTTGAATAATTATAGAGAAAGAGTTCAGAAAAAGAATCTTGGAGAAAACCTTACATTTATAAGTGATGAACATAATGCTCTGTCATCAGAATGCATATCAGGTTTCTAATGGGGAATGGAAATACCTCTGCAAGTTAAAAAAATAAAAAAATGAGATTTTATTTTTAGTATCTTCCCACCATTTCTTTAGTTTGTGCTTTTAGATTATGAAGGAAATACTGTTTCTACAGAAGTATTTTAAAGGATTTTAGGATAATTTGCAGAAGATACAAATGAACAATTTTTCTTTTCTTTTTTCTAATTTTGAAACAGCTTTAACCCTACTTATGTAAGAACAAGCTTTGACCCACAGGCAGGGTCTGAGTTGTACAGGACCTACATCCTTAGAAAGAGCAGCTCTAGATCCTGCTCTTGTTGAATTTTTCAAGGCTCTGTCCAGTTAAGTGTGTTGGCCATATGAGAGCTGGAATCTTCAAATATATGAACAAGCAAAGTGAGTCTATATTTTTCCAAAAAAGACAGAACTTAAGACTTTGAGGACAAAGGAATGTTGGAGACAACTGAACAGGGGAAAAAACCATAGTGGTTTGTGCTTGTGTTGTTATATTAGGAGTCTGGTGAACCACAGAAGATAGAAGCTAATTAGAAAGAGGAAAGATCATTATGGTATAGGAGGTATCTTGAATATTGATCTAAAGAGGAAGAGAAAGCAGGACAGAAAAACACAAGGAAAATCTTCAGAGACATGAGTAGGGGAAATCACATGTAGCAGTGTAGTAAAGTTGTATTAGGAACCTCTACCCAGGCTGTGACCCAGGGCTCTCCAACTGTGCCTACAAATAGTACTGAACAAGTAACACTTGAAACCATGTTGTGTTTTCTAGGCATTATCAAGAAAATAAATGCTGTTTAAAATACTGGTGCATTCTCCAATGCAGCTGTTTCCAGTAGCAGATAGTTAAAAAGTGAAACCTACAGTATCAAAAAATAAGTTTCTAGTACAGAAAGACAGAATTTGAATGGAATTTGACTGTCTATAAGATGACTATTTGATTCTAATATTAAAAAAGAAACAGATAAACACATTTAAGATCAGAGTAATTTTATTTTCACAGAAAATACCAGGGAAGTGAAAATATAACTGTATAACATAGTAAACACAATTCTTTTCTAAGATGTTCCATTCTTTCTTATACTGAAGACAAATGATGATATAAGAAAACAGCTTGGATCTACCACAGAAAGCAAATATTTTTTCTCTCTGGGAATCTTATGCAAGCTGTATCACTTTATTCTGTTTGCAGTCAACAATTATTTAGGAGATTATAACCAGAACTTGAAGAGTACTGAAAGCCACAAGTGAGGTAATTAGTAAAATGATAGTGAATTACAATATCTTTTTAATGAAGGCCTCTTTTCCATTTATCACATATCCTCACTTTAGTGTAAATTGAGGAAATCAGAGCAATCAGGATGAAGCTTTGGCTCTAGGCTATTTCTTATGATAAATGTCAGCTGTAGCAATCACCTACTGTTTCTCTTCTCCCTGTATACTCTTCCTCCAAAACCCATTTTCTGTTTTTCTTTGGTTCAAATCTTTGCTGCAGCACAGCAGGCTAGTATGAAGGTGGGCTGAAAGTGAAGAGGCAACCTGCCCAGGCACTTCCACCCTGTGTATGCATTCATAAGCCAGAGCTTTTTCACATCCAGGAACAGTGTCATTGCCTGCCTGTACTGGCAGCAGACACAGCTGTGTGGATAAAAGTGGGTTGCCTTTGTAAATACCACCACAATTTCTTTCTCAGGACTAATTCCTTGTCAGGTTTCTTCCTCAACTGATGAAAACATCCTCAGAGTTTCCTCCTGTTGCCATGTTTCTGCATTTACTGTTTGAGAACAAATTTATGTTTAATGTGGCAGCAGTGCGTTCACCTCACATTTGTAGATCATAAGTAATTTTTTTTTGGTACAGCTGCTCTTAATGTACCTCAAAATCTTGGTAGGAAGCAGTACAAGACTAACTGTTGTTACAGTTATTATAATTATTAAGAGTTTATTTTGCAGTTCCTTGTTTTAGGAAAACCAGCCAGACAAACTGCAGCATAGAATAAAATCATGCACAGAAAACAAATTCTGATATATATAAAATTAACCATTTTAGATTGTTTCATAAGTTCTAGTATGCTGCCTATCTTGAGGGGATAAATAAAAATACATATGCAGCTTAATTGCTGCACAGTGTACCAACACTCTTCCTGCCACTGTTCATACTTAGGGGATCGTAGGAACACCATTTAATGTATCTATTTTTCCACTCACAGATCTGTTTTAGCAACATTACTGAGCTGAAAGGCAGGAAGAGGACAAAGCAAAGCATTGTACATCCAGAACCCTGGATGAAGGGACATTTGGTTTCTTGTGAAGGCCAAAATATACCCTGGGATTGCATTGTTGCACTCCTGCCCTACAATACCCTCCAAAGGGGAGCAAGTGGTGTCCTCCTTTTCCATAGTGCCTTTTCTTTTCTTCCCCACCCTCCCCCACCCTATGCTTATGTATGGTTTGAAAGGTTCAAGTAAGGTGTAATAAGATTTTACATGATAATGATGGCCAGAAATCTCTTCTGAGATAAATTCCTTAGAATTTATCTCACAAGAGAAAATCCAATTAATTCACAGAGATTTGACCCACCTGACACCAGCAATTCTTTTTGATTTGCAAGCAGATTGAAGCACAAAAATAAATCTCTGAAACAGGTTGGTTTGTTTTATTTTCCTTTCTCCTTAGAACTACTTTCTGAGCATTTTTATATCAATATAAGAAAAAAGTATTTCTAGTTCAAGTTGCATTTAAAATATCTATTATTGTTTTTCTAGAGGTTTTCATAGCATAATTAATAATGTTTCAGTGATTAAAAAGAATAATGAGTGATTACAAAGAGTTAAATTCATATCTTTAGCTGAAAATCTCTATGCTGAAATTATTTTCTGAAAGTACAAATTATCAAGTTTTTTAAAAGATGTGCTAATTCCCAATAGCTAAAGGAGTAACATTGTTGAGATACTGTTGCAATACATTGTTAAGGTAATAATTTTAGTTCTGTAAAAATAAAGGAAACCCTTATGATTTGGTTAGGCTTACATTATGTATTTAAAAACAAGACTAGCTTGTTCCAAGTGATATCCATCTTATAGCAGGATAAATGCTCAGTTTGATGGGCTACAAGTACATAAAGGAGAGCTGAAAAATGATGAGAGAAATTTAGTTCATATCAAGAAGCAGCCAGGTAAATGAACTTTGCCTAAATGCAGCATTTTTGTACTATTGCTCTGATCAGCGTAGATTTGTAGTACTGGCTTCACTTGTAAATAATAAGTCATGGCCTGAAAAAAGGAGATGTTTCCCATATGAATTATCTCCATGTGGGCCCATGCAAAATGAGCAGATGCCAATGGCAAACTTTTTGTATGATTTTCAGATTATTTTAAATGGGATTTACAAATTATCTGGCATTTTAATAAAAGGCGCAAGAGCTGAGAAAAATCCTGTTGTTAAATATTGTTTAATGTATTATGCAATTTATCACAAGATAAAACCCAACACATGCTAACAAAACCACTCTGCTCTCCAAAAACACCTTTCCTGTGAAAAGCATAATAATACAATGTCCTCTTGGAAAATATTGCTTCCTGGGCAGTGGGGTCCAGAAAGTTTAAGACCTGACTGTTTTAAAAATATTGCTTCCTCCAAAACTCCTCTGGAAATCCAGTCTACGAAGACTCTTTTACAGAAGTGATGAAACAGCCTGAATTCATACATGTCTGAAATTCTTTATTTAAACACTTGGATAACATGGCATTCCCAAGAAAATGGATTTCAGCTACCCACTTGAGACCACACTGTGAGATGGTTGCTGCCTCTGGATCCTTGCTACATAGCTCCACAGGAAAAATGATGCCAAACCTCAAGGAAGTCATCAGCAGAGACTGTTCCCAGAGATATCTATATTTTGCTAAATCATCACATTGAGTGTTTTATTCTTTTTAAGAATTTTCCTCTTCTCCTTTGTGGTGTTTATGTAATGATCAGTCCAGTATGAATTTATAACTTTCAGTATAAAATTGCATCAAAATATCTTGCTAACTAATTTTTTTCTGTATGTCTTTAATATGCAATTAGATGCATTATCAGTGCACCTATCAGAAAAATTCCATTTTATATTCCCACTCCATTTCACATCCCTGGATTTTGTTATCTGTGTACTATTTATTGACTCTTCCTTACTCTTTGACTGTCTTTCTTCTACAAAATTGTCCATGTTGACATAAACATTTTCTTGAGTTAGTAGACAGAGTAGAATATCTGCAATCTGTCTTTTTTTTTCTTTATTATATATTTCCTATCAGTGTGATTTTTGTTATTGAAAAAAAAATTGTAAATAAGGAAAGAAGAGGAGTTAATATTTTATATTTTTTTAATAATGCATCCGGTTTTCTGAAAGCCTGATAGTGATTGATACCAAATACATTTAGTGCAAAATAAATTTCTTCTAATTCAATTTTTCTTTTTGGTCTCAAAGTATGAAATATACTATTGAAGATTAGTTTTCCTTGCTTTGTTTTTATTCTTTTTCTAGATTAGAGGGTGACGCATGTGGACTGAATAAAATTCAGCAGCAAACATAGCATGGCATTACAAAGCCCATCAAATAAATTAGAAACTATTTGTGACCAATATAAATTCCCACCTCCTCTCCCTGACAGCTGAACTTTTGCCTGAGGCTGTGCCAGACAGACCCCACCCACTCCTGTCCAAGGGTAAAAGCTGAATTTTTGTCAATACTTAGGAGTCTGACCAGCTGAGGATACTGAACACCACTGATGCTGAAGGCACAAGCAAGTGCATCAGATACCTTTCCCTGACCTGGATTAAGTGTTGTGCCTCACAAAACTACACCTTCCTTATGCCAGTGTTAAGAAGAGCAACACAGCATTTAATGATGAACAGGAAATGAGTGAGAGGAAAAAGAAAAAAAAATCCTATTTTTTAGAAGTTAATGGAGTTAAGTGCAATCCATAAAAAAATATTTAAAACTGCAAAGTGTGTTACCAGAAAAATCATTAAAAATATCTTATATTTATTTGGAATCATAACTCTAATTGTTTTCCTTAATGCTGTGAGAGTCTGTCCGAAATTTCCTTCATTTTTGCCTCACAATTGTCATGAAGAAAAGACCACTGAAAAGTTAAAACTGTTGAGCCAGTGGGGAGGGGGAAGTCATGCGCTTCTCAGCTCACTGTTTCCACAGGTGGTGTTTGCAGAACACGCCACGCTGAACTTGAAGGGGGCATTCTGCCCTTTCTGAACAATGGATCTGGATTCTCTCCCTACCTCCAGGCCTGGCTGGTCTGAGCTCTGGGGCAGCCCCTCCGCCAAGAAGAAGACCCCCCTCGCCTGCCTTCCACCATCGTGACAGACAAGCAGAGATGTAAGCCTCTTCATCACGGAACCAAGACAAGAAACCCCTGCGCAAGAAAACCGCCCTGACATCGTCTGCCAAAGACTGGGACTGAACCCCCCCAACCTGGGGGAGGTGTGCAGTGGAGGGGGAAAAGCTGCCCAGAATAAATACACCTGAGAGCACTGGGCCATGAAAACAATGGATTTTGCCTGTTGCTTGGCTTGGACACTGCGTGCCCCCTTTTTTGTTCTTTCCCCCCCCCCGCCCCTGGAGACCTTTGTAAAAAAGAAAAATCGTATAACTGGAGCCCTGGTTCGCTGTGCTTTTCGAGATCTCCCCAGATGTGACCTGGTGAGCTTTGACGGCTGGACCTCGAAGGACAAAAAGCAGCATCACGTTTCGGTAGCTATAACCCATCCCCCTCTTTTCCTCCCTCTTTTCCTCATCTGCTCCCTTTCTTCCCCGGTCCCCTCACCAATGCAACACTGCTGTGGTTATTTCAATAAAACTGCCTTTGTTGATTCATTACTGCAAATCCCCTGTGCCTTTGTTGGTTATTTTGCACCAAAAAAATCCTCGCGTCACTCGTCCACTGGGACGGACCGCGACAAATGCTAAATGGGATATCAAATTATTCCATTTTAAATTCAAGTAGTTGATGCTTGAAGCTAAAGAAGAGCTAGTTTCATATGCTAAACTTCCGGTATTGAGGAGAAAATTAGAGATTATTTTAGTAGTAATCAAAGTCCTCTGTACATATTTTGTCTATTCTTGTCTGAAACCCTTTGTCACTAATAGAGATAAAAGTAAGAAAGTTCAATTTTTATTTCTTATCAGAAATCCTTCATGCTTTTTGGCACTGCAGAAGTCCAAACAAAACAAGTCCGACCATCTTCACTCAAACAAAATACGAAACAAGGGAAAAATCTGAGATGTAGAAGCTTTTTAACCAAGGCTCCTGAACTTGTGTCTCCCACATAATTTACATGAAGAAAGCATCAATAATAGTGTTTCTGACCTCCTCCATGGGATATGACTCATGCTTCATCCAGACCCAAATTCACCCTGTGAAACTGCTGAAGCTACTTATTAGACTCTGAATTAGTCTACCTCAGTACAATGGGTGGAGAAGGACATCTTCTCCCAGCTGCAGCTGTGCTGACTGATCTGAGTGATGCCACCTCGCCCCCATCTGATCTTTCCCACCTCCCTGGTGGAAGCAACCACCCCTTCCTTTCCCATCTGCCAGAGGAGCTGTTCCAGTGAACAGCCTCTTCTCCATTTCCACCTCAATTACCTGGGCAGGGTGTTTGAACACTTCTAAAAGTAGATTGTTCCAGTAATAAGCAGACAGGACTCCATTTCTTCATGCAGGAAAGCAAATTCTTTATTCACATAACTCATTTTTATACAGTTTTCACAACCCTTGTGTTAACTCCAATTGGCTAGTAGTTTTCTTGCCACTCTGTTCATAGGTTAAAAGGTGTTTTTGTGTGTACAGGCTCTCTACCCTTAACTTGTTTACTCGTCTTCTTCACTGATGGGATAGATTTATTGTTTTTGCAGGTGCAAATGGTTCTGTTACCAGAACAGTTTGTTGTGCTAACTGCTTTCATTCTTATGATTTTTCACATGGGAAGTTACAAGCTGACTGCTAACTTAGCTAAAGTAGAAGGGCCTAAACCATATTTTCTAAGACCTTCCTTTTTATAATATGTCTACCTGATGAAAGTGGATTTTCTTTCATCTCTTTCATTAGCTATCATCTGGGCTGGAGCAGGGTAGGCAATGCAGAAAGAGCACTCAATAAATTGAAGACCAGATCCCACTCAGAGGAGGATGTCAGACCTGAGAGATGCCAGATAACAACTGTTCAGCCCCCATGCTGCAGATTCAGGGAGATATCTCTGCTTCAGGCTGTGACTGAGTAGGATTTTTTTTCAGGAAAGTGACAGCACACGAAAAGTGGCAGAAATAAAGGGCCGTGCCATGTTCTGCCTTGGTTCAGGAAGATCCCCACCCTAGCACAGACTCCTCCTCACCTCAGTGCCTGCATCACCCCAATGTTGTGTAAATGCAAAGGATTCAGAGAGGCAAACTACCATTGTGGGGTGGTGTGAGTGTAGTTTCCTCTGGCTTTCATTGTTCTTGAATTTGCTGCCAGCCCTGACCAAGCAGAGGTCTTTCCCCCCTTAGACACTGACTCTGCAGCACCAGGATGAGTTCCCAGCATGAGATCAAATGAATGTATTAATCTCACAGACTGCAAATTTGAAAAGAAATAATTTTCTTGTTTTTTTCTACCCAGAAATTTAATGGATTTCATCCTACATCTTGAATATTGCTTTGGAGAGCAGTCAGAAAATAAAAACAAGCAACAGGCAAGAAAGGTGCTGGTATTAGTGGTGCTACTGCACTGCAGCTTAACATTTGAAGGTTTAAGACTAGTGTACTTCATCCAGTGTAGGAATAAAAGTCTGAGATGCTTACTCTCTGAATGACACCTTCAAAAACAGTCACCATTAGGGTCTTAAAAAAGGTTTGCTAGAAGTTTTCTTGACTGCAGTATAAAAAAAAAAGTTTGAGTAGTACCAAGGACAGAAATACAAGTTTCAGTAGGGAATTACTGTGAGAATGAATCAGAAGTGTGAAGTGAAACATCCTCAGACCTTTAATAGATATGGGATAAGTCATTAAGGCAGAAAAAACCTAATATGAAAGGCAGAGGAAGTTTCCATGACAAAGGATGTCCTTTAAACTGTAAGCCACAGCATCTGTTGGCTTATAAGGGCAGTGATTATCCTCATTCCAAACCTATGACTCTATGTAAGCTAAATGACATCAAAAATAATTTTCATTTGTACCAAAATCAGAGGCAGCTCTTGTTTAGAAACAAGTTCTTACTCAACTGACTGCCAATATAAGTGAGCTGTCACAGCACAGTGATTGGTAACACTGATTAGTGGTACCACATATTTTTAAGGAATCCAGCCAGCAGGTCTGATTATTAATCAGCTTCTGATCATTCAGTTCCAAGTTACATTAAAATACACTGGTGAATCTCTGGTGAAAATCTAGATTCCTGGTCAAAATCCATTTTTCCAGAACACCTCTTTATATACTGCTCTATATAAAGGCATCAGGGCACTGAAAGATTGAGAGAAAAAGGAAAGATGTTCTTTATGGGGATTTTTGTGTCTTTACTCTGGGTGAGAATTTTTTCATGTATAAAAAATGGAAGTTTACAGAAATACATGGTCAAAAGCAGAACAGTAAACTCTGAGTTGGCTGAGACTTTCAAATTTTAGTATTTTCCCTCAGTTATTTCAATAACTAGGAAAGTTTGAAATTAATTATGCTGTGTTACTGAGGGGTGACTTGTTTAAAAACATTCAAATTATGTGAAAAATTTGGGAAAAAATATAATAAAACACCTCCAGTGTGTCTTATCCCTTATGTAGTATGCAATTTGATTCTTTTTAGCTGCAAATCTAATATTCATACTCATGCTTTCCAGAAGGAAATTTATGACCTCTCTTGTCCATCTTTTTCAGAAGCCCTGAAAAAATCATAGGCAATAATTTCCTGTATTTGCTCAACTCATACAATCCATATAAATTAATTCTTCATTTATTAATGCAATATAACTGTGTATACATTTGTACAATAGTTTATTACTAACAATATTCAGAACCTAATGAACTATATTTTATTGGAAAAAGAGATAGACTACATGGATCTCTACTGCTGTTGTGGGAATTATTTTAAAATTGTACCCTTGGTAGTCATGTGGTACAAAGTAGTTATAATGGAGGATCATCTTTTGTGTTTCTTTCTCTGATTTTTTTCTCTGCTTGCTGCCAGAATTCAGAAGAAAATGTAGTTCTAAGTCCACAGCACTCCAAGGTAAACCAACAGGCCCCTGCTTCAGTGACATTCCTCAGGAGCAAGACTACAGAGGGAAATGTGTAACACAGAAATCATCCTGTCAAGTTGTCACTGGTAAGGCGTTTTATAGGCTGGAAGTCAATTTTGTAGACAAGCCTTGTTTAGTCACCTGAACACAGAGATAAACAGAATTGGTTTTATAGAAGTAAAGTATAATACACAGTCTAATAATAAATTCTGCATTGAAAGCCAGCAACAGTTACCTTCCAAAATTCATGTATGGTATGAATTTAAAAAACAAACTATCATAAAATCAGGACATGTAATGAATCTAAGTCCAAGATGTGTAGGATAAATTGAGCATATACAACAAAGAAACATGAATGCTTTACTGGAGTCCCCTGACCCAAGGGATGGATGAGAAAATGGACAGCCAAAGTATTGATAACTCCTCTCTGCACTTCCTGTATATACCAGCCCTTAGAAGTATGCAAGCTGCCCATTCTAGTACAAATTTGGATGATTTTCTTATTTCGTATGATTTCAAAGTCAACATTAACTTATAAAACCTGAGCATCAAACCTATTTAACAAATCAATAAAGCGATAAATCTTGCACACACTTCCGAATAATTTCAATAATTTCCAAAATTGTTAATATCTTATATTTTCATGAAATCCACAAGTCAGTGATAATCATGTACTTTTTTCTTTCAGCAGTTTATCTCTGTACCCCTACCTGCACAGCTGTGCTGAACATTTCTGTGGTACATAGAAAAAGTTGACAGAATGGCAGCTCCACCTCTATGACATTTTTTCTGTCTGTGCAACTGGTCTGAAAAAAATCCCTTTTTTATTATTTGAAAAGCTCATGATATTAGCTTCATTTAAATCAATACATATTTTGCTACTGATTTTAGCAAATCAGAGTTTCACCAAGAACAACATACACTCAAATGTTAAATCCTTCATACAAGACAGAACTGGGGTTCCATGAGCAACCCTGTGCACCTGGTTATAAAGATGTATGAGAAAGACTTACAATAACACTGCCTGGAAAATTCACTGGTATTGAACTGGCATTGAACTCTGCCTATTATTGTGATTTGTGGATGAATAAATAATTCTTTCTTTGCACTAAATTATTTATTTTAAAATTAGAATGTGTGGAAATATGTTGTTTTGTTGATTATACTATGAAAGTTAAAAATGTATCAATTGTAATTATCATAATTATTAGTGCACTGATGAAGTAATAGTGACTTGTCTAGCACTAAACATTTCAAAAAACTGTGAACAATATTTACTTCCAAGTCAGAAAGCATTACACTTCTTTTTTTTCAATTTACTTGGAAAACAAAAGTCCATTTACGATAAACCCAAAAGTAATTTTGTCTTCTCAGGTCGTGATATCAGTGCCTACATGACATTAATGACAAATCTGGAATTTGGTTTCCTTATTTGTAATAAAACATCTGTGTTAGAGATACATGAAATATAGAATAGATAAAAAATGTGGTGCAAATGGGCAATTTTTCACTGACTTCAGATGGAAATCATGGCAAAACATTGCTTCTAAATCTTCTGTGCCCCTCCTGCACTTTGACAACTGCTATGAACCCTATTACAGATGCTGTTTTCTATGTATGAACATTCTCAAATGTTTATACAGTAATTTTGCTTTTATATTACCACATTATACTCTAATGAAAGTTTACTTTTCAAATTATTTTATAATCTGAGTGACAAAGTTTAGAGCGAAAGATGCTGCATCAGCTCCCTGATGTTTGATGTTTGATACACTGCTTTGTAAGTGCAGCTGTCAGCTTTCAGGTGATATCTTCTTGAAGTTTAATGTCATCATTGAATTAAAAAAAAAAAAAGGACTGCAGATAAACAGACAATTTGGAACCACTATGTGCTCAGCAAGTTTGCATCAGACACAGAATAAAGACTATCATAAAACCAAAGCTCTATCTCCTTGGTAATGAAATCATTTGACCTGGGTTCCACCTGTCCCACCAAGCTGTGCAAGGAATGCTAACAAGGGGAATATGAAACTCATTTTTGTACCAAGCCAAAGCCTCAGTGAGGTGGGGGTTTGCCTGGTTTCACTGTAAATGATCTGTACTCACAACTGCTGAACCTCCTATAAATTAAGCAAGCAAACAAAGCCTGATGCCAAACTTAATTTCCATTTCACCATTACTGCACAATGAGACTGAGCAAGTGAATCTACTGCAGACAAATGGAATGCTTTAATTTCAAATATTCTTTTTATTTTTGTTGATTATTTCTCTTTCAGGATATTTCAGTTTCCTAAAGCCTCAGCTGTGCTTCCACAATTGTCTCTTTTACATTAAAACTCTCCCTTAAGCTGTGGCCCTTATGTTTAGAGTATATTTGGGGGTAGGACACGTAAAAACTGAAAAACAAAGAGGCAAATATGCAGAGGAAATATAAAGGGGGGAAATATATAAGAGGAAAATAGCAGAACATTGTTTTTCTTTCCAAAGTCTCCCATCATTAAAGAGAAAATATACAGTAAAAAAACCCTGAGAAGTAAACTGGAGAAAGCAAAAATCATATTCCCATTCATTTTGATAGCTGAGTGACAGACTATAAATAGGAACACATAGGCATTTTCTATTTAAAGAACCAAGTAGTAGATCCTCTAAGAATTTCACCCTCCTAAAACATCATCTTGTCCCATGGTGTGAAGTTTGTTGTTTTAAACATTTAGGTCTACTCACAACTGGACATATCTTTTCCTTGACAATATCTCAAGTCTGTCTCTTTTTTCCCCCGTTGGTGATCTTTTTCTTCTATTTTTCTGACTGCGATAGGCTGAATTCAAAGAACTGGTATGTGAGGAATTTCTTACCACAGTATGAAGGATGTGAATCACAAATTGCTGACTGATCAAGAACTTAGTTTGGATGTAGATGAGTACAAGTTTGTGACTCGTAGTGATGGGTTTGAAAATGTCAGCAGTTGTACCAAGAGCTTCATCCTACAGAACTGTCTCATGTGAGGAGGAGTTTGTCAGACATTAGTTCCTTTACCTCTGGAAATGACACAATTCAGTATATCCCAAGGGAGAATATAAGCTCCTATTTAGTTGTAATGTTGCTTTCAAAATAAAGGTAAGAGCTGAATCTCTGCTGCTACGAATGCATTTCAAGTTCTGCCAGCCAATGCTATTATTGAGGAAAGAGAGGCAGTGCTGCTCAACTCCCTCTCTTGAAAAAAAGCTTTTAAGGTTTTTTTTCTACATTCATCTGCTAAAATTTAAATTACTGTTTATTACTGAAAGTATTACTTAGCACAGCAAAACTTAGTGGAAACTTATATTTTGAACAAGATTTTCAAAGATATTTCAACTCAGAAATCTATCCAAATCTTAAATTGTTTTTCCTTGAGCAACATTCACACTGTTTTTTAGATGATCCCAGGAGAACACCTTGTCTCCTTCCATCCCTTTCCTCCTTTCTTCCTTGTTTCCCTACTCCCCACACTCCTTTCTTCCTTATCCCACTCTTTCCTTTCTTTCTGTTCCCTTCCCCTCTCCCTAACTTTCTCTCTTTTCCTCTTCCTCTTTCTCTCACCTGAGGCATCCAAAACAGAAGAAACACAGAAAAAATTCTTCTGCATTTCTTTGTTCTCTCTTCCAGGAACATAAATAAAACCAAGTAACTGCAAGCACCTTCAAGACTGCAATTGGATTGTCCTCAAAGTGCCCTCAGCACACATAAAATGTGCTGAAAGTACACTAAATATATACACAGAAAAAGAATGAAAGTTACTTACATACTGTCTTCACAGGATTTAGAAAGTAAGGGAGAGTGGAGAAGATAAAAGACAAAAATAGAAAGTTTATTTCGATAAATGACATTTTGATATTTGACAAAGCTTGGAAAATTGAAACTTTGCAGGTCTACCTTGCAAATAGCAGAGGCTGGTGCAAATAAGCTGTCAGTTAATTAATCTAAAAATATATGTCAAATATCAAGACCAAAATTTAAGAATGTCTCTCATGGTTTAAGCCCAGCTGGCCACTAATCACCACACAGTTGTTCGTTCCCTCCCTCACCAGCAGGGTGGGGGAGACAATTGGATGTGTAGCAGCTGGAAAAATTGTGGGTTGGGGTAAAGTTTAATAGGTAAAGAAAAGCAAAGCAAAACAACAAATTCTTTAACCACTTCCATGGGCAGGCAGATGTTCAGCCATCCCAGGAGAACAGGGCTCCATCACCCTTAACAGTGACTTGGGGTGGCAAACAGTGTAAATCTGAACATCACCCACTTCCCCCTTCTTTCCCCCTATTTCTATCCTGAGCATGGTGTAGAACGCAACATCCTTGGGATCAGTTTGGATCACCTGTCCCAGACGAGCTTCCTCCCACCTTCCCAGGCCCCCCCAGCTGCCTCACTACGAGGCAGTGCCAGAAGAGAAAAGGACTTGGCACTGTGTAAGCCCTGCTCAGCAGTAACAACAACATCCTTCTATTAGCAACACTGTTTTCAGCACAAATCCAAAACACATCCCCATACCAGACACTGGGAAGAAAATTCACTCTAGCCCAGCCAAAACCAGCACACCTTGCCTGTGTTGAACATAACAATGGTAAATCAGATATAACTCAGTAATATTCCTGGCCCTATATTTAATTTTACAAATTTTCCTGGAAAAATCATCCAAACCTCACAAGGCAAACAAACCCCTCTGTGTGAAATCCTATTCTCACTCTAGCCAGTATACTCACTAAGTTTGTACATAAAAACACTTTCTTAAGGGGTATTTTAGTATGATTGAATGGTCAGATGAAAGATCACTTGTTCTTACAGAAACAGACTACAGAGAACAGAATACTGCCAGCATATTTGCATTAAGGAATTATAATTAGTGGCAATTCTGACTGTTTCTTTTCTGATTGTGTAGTTGTAGCAACAAAAATCACTTTTATTTGTCTAATAAAGCTTAATGGAATTATTAGAAGACTGCTTTTCCTGGGCTTTTTATCCTTGTTGGTGTCTGAAGAAAAAGAAGGCAGGGTACAGAATACTCTGTGTTTTGTGCAGGACACAGGAATATACTTTTTACAGCACCTTTGGTGTGAAAAAATAATATTTCTGCTTGAATCTCTGCCAACATTAAATAAATAAATAATTTATCAATTTAAAGAAATAAAATACGAGGATGTAGAGCTATTTTAATGTAAGAGTCTAGTAAAAATATAACTTTGTGGTTACAGATATCCAAGCAAATGTCTATCTTTGAAGACAAGGAAATGGTAGTTCATATTAATGGAATACCAATCTGGTGCTGAATACTCATCTAGTCATTCTCACCTCCTACGTTCTGTCATCCTCCTTTAATGGCATATTCAAGGAAAGGATTATATAAAAGAAGTTTATTATAAAATTGGATAGAATGAGTCACCAAAGGATACTTAAAGTCAGCCTGTCCAACAAGGTGGTAATGTTGTCCTACTTAATTTGCTTGCTTATGAATTATATGTGTTCTGTGCTAAAAGGACAAGCATAATACAGTTCCAGCTTTATGGTGGTAAGTCGATCTATATTTGCTCCACTCCCAGATTTGCAGGTAACATTGGATGCTCATTGCACCTTAAAAAGTTAAGGTATTTAAAATACTGGTTCTGAATCAACAGTGCACTTTAGCAAGACTGAACTTTGTCAGTGGAAATGACTCAGGTATTTCAAGTTAAGAACACACTAAACACTATCCTTGGATCAAGGCTGTTGTCAAGGAACAGCTCTTTGCTTCAACTAGAATTTGATTTAATTAATTTTCCTTTTCTGTGTATGGATTTTGTCTTTTATAAGTGAAAACTGCGAGCAATAAAAATAAAAGTGAAACATGACTCTTGCTTCATTCATTGGGAAAAATTAACTTCATTCAAGTGAGATATAAGAAAGGGATGTCTGCTAGGAATCAAAGGATGACAGTCATTTAAGATATCAGATTTTCTGGAGTAAAAGATACAATGTGATGCCTATAATCAAGACAAATACTCCTCATTGATAAAGAATTCTAACACAGTTGACATTCAATTAAAATTCTATAAGCACTAAAATATACCTTCAGTAAGTCAGAGGAGCGACAGATTTTTCTTTCAGTTGCTCCACTAATTCTTTGTGACGCTCCCCTCTTGCTAAATATAATTTTGTTTAAAAACAATATAAATTCACCCTGGAACTATGATAGCTTAGATAATTATTTTAGAAGGGTTTGATTGATATTCCATTGGGATTGATATAAAAAACATTATATATATCGACATGTAGATCTTGTTAAAGACATAGCTTATTATTCTTCATGGGCCTGAATATTCTTTAGAGTATTCTTTAGAATATTCTTTTTTTTTCCTCTTGCTTTTGCTATCCACTCCTGTGTCTACTCAAATAAGAAAATATTCTAAAGCAATTTATAGTAATTATTTATTTATAATACATGCCTTTGCTGCAATGAATGACTTATGTAGGTACTCAGAGTGGATGGAGAACTTTTCAAGATAGACTTGATTAATTTAACGGATTGTTCTCCTTTGGAAGGGAGATTGTCTCAAATACAGCAGTTGCCAAAACTTGTTCAGGAAACATTCAGCCAAGTAAAATGGATATAATGCAATGCCATTCATATATGCTGGCATTTCTTTAAAGGAGTAGGCCTCTGCATCAGTGGTAGCCACACATATTTTAACTGTGTTTCAATGTTTATTATTATTTTAAGACATTTTCTTTCTCTACAGCAGCTCTTAAAAATATTTTCCGTTCTCAGATCCCATGATAGAAAATAGGCTCCAAAACAGTAAAGGCCAACTCTGAGTAGGTCTGGGGAGATATTTTTTCTTTTTCTTTTCTTTCCTTTGGATAACTTGCAGACACAAGACTAAAGCTACTCCAGGCCAAAATTCTTTGATCTAAATTTCAGCCTGAGAATCTAACAGGAATTGAAACATTTCTATGTCTTCTTTTCATCTTTGTTTTATTTATTCTGGTCAAACAGAATATCAAAACCTAAATGTGCACATTCTATTAAAGAAGACCACTACTATATCTGTAAGAAGATTATACTTCATCGTTTTGCCCAAATTCCCATATATTGAAATGAACAAAACCACAATCAAATGCCATCTGGTGTTTCAGGAAACTACAGTACGTAGGCAATTGGCTTCTCCCTCATAAAGATTTCAGCACCTGAAGATATTTACTTTGGCATGATGGTCAGAACATTTAGAACATGATTTCCTTAAAATCCTTCAGCAAGGCATCTCCCAGGACACCTCCAATCCCAAACTGGCCCACATGATTCACAAAATTAGTCTTGGGAGCTGAAAAAAGAAGGAACTAAAAAAGAAGGAAAAGCCCCAATCCTTGCTACCACACTGCCAGATAAAACTGTATCTATTCTTCTTAATAAGGATTTTAGTAGTCCAGCTGGGATGTGGGAGAAAAGGTTACCTTCTCTCCAGTGACAGAGGGAATTTGAATTCCTGTTCCCTAACAGACAAATGCTCTTACATTTTCTGTGGTGGGACTCATATTTTCCATTATAGTTCTATTTTATACAGCAAAATGAATATTGTTTGGTAAAGAGAGATGAAGTCACACATAAAAACTATTTGGCTTCATTTGTCTCTGGCATAGGTAATGCAAAATTCTGATTGCAATATTTGATACAAAAAGAAGCATAAAATGATTAGTAGGTCTTAATAGCACTCCTAAATAGGTCAGAATAGCCCTACTTAACTCTGGAGGAAATAAAAAAGGCCTGCAGACTGGAAAAAGTCAAAAGGAGTTTGTAAAATACCAGTCAAAGTTATTTCAGTGCAAAGAATCTAAACAGGGTAAAAAATGCTCTTTTAGGAGAACTATTAAGTATTTTAATGATGAAAAATATCATCATAATAAACTCATGCATTTCATTAAATGTTTTAGGCAGTTGCCTAAATGGAAAAAAATCCTCATTGGCTAGAATAACACTCCTAAATACTTATGAGAAAGAAACAGCTTTTTTCTGGTCTCTTCATGCTATTTAACTATTTAGAATCACAATATGTCTATGGAAAAATCCCAGATATTAGTTCTACTCGTTCATGCATTTCATACATTGCTTTGATAATTAGAATTGTGATTTGGGAATTTTTTAAATGGAAAAATATCTACAAGTTTGTATTGTAATATTCAGTATTTGCTTACAATCTGTCTACTGTTTACTCACAAAGACCAGACAAAGATGAAAATTTACATTTTAATTAAACTCATAAAATGTATCATATATTAAAGAAAATTATTAAAACTGTTGGAGGTTATAAAGCCTCAGAGAAGAGAAATATCCTTCTTCAGATTTTAGATGATGGTTTGTTTATCTGTGAAAATATTTATGAAACACAATATTCACAAAGGCAATCCTTATTCCCGTAATTCACAAGTGGGCTTCAGTTATTTCTTTTGCATTATTATTCTTTAAAAAAAACTAAAGTTGGGCTGAGTATAAATCATATATCTGGCAAAACAGATACTGCACCTTTGCTCTTATACACAGATTATCTTGTATATATAATACATATGTGATTAAAATAATGATATGTGATGAATCTTCTACACACTAGAAAATTTTGAAATTGTTCTTTATAAACAAAGAATTTCCAAATGTAAAATACTGAGATATGAGACATCTGTAGCAGTTTTTGTCAAATTCTGAACAAGTGTCACTAATGGTAACCAAAGAGATCACACAGGCTACAGTGAGATTGAATCTTACTGGAAGACTAATTGAAACCGGAGAGTTCAAAATAAATACAAACAAAAAGTAAAATAGCTTTCTCTCAGATATCAAAATTCTAGTAAAATTATTACTTTAGTACAATGTGTTATGAAGAATGTTTGCACACAAAAAATCAGAGTTCTGGAAATCATGCCTTACTTTGGGTAATTCTGTAAACAATTGTGGCAATCATAAGCACCCCAAGACTGTGATTTTAATAAACTATATGTGAACACAGAGAAAAACTCCACAGGGAGGAAAGAAGAAAACACAAATAGATGAACCCTCCCCTAAAATTTCTATAGATTTCTTTCCACCATATATATCTGTAGAATGAACATTTATAACAGAAAATTTGAAACAAGGAATTACAGTGGTATCAGATTGAAATCCATCTAATTCATGAAATTCATGAGGACTAGAAATTTGAAATGTGATAGATTTTTTGTATGTTTTCAAGATAAAAGAGACAGAAAACTTGTCCTATATATTTAATCTGTCTATTCTGTCTTGAATACCTGAGATAACAAGTATATTTAAGGAGACTTAACAAGACAAAAAAGGGGGATACACTAATCATATATTGTGTTGAAAATTTACTGAAGTCATAGTTACAAAATAGTGATGTATTTAAGGTACTTTAAATTGTAGAAAAAAACTTTATCCCAAAACTCAGAACACACATCACCCATATTTCTGAAAGAAGGCCAGGATTATTTATATGCCTTCATTATACTATTTTCACTTCAGGATAACTTAAAAGATATTTTAAGTTATCCTGAAGTGAAAATAGTATAATGAAGAACTTTATTAGAAACAAACAAAAAAATAAACAAATCCCACCACACAAAAAAAACCCCAAAACATAAGATGTCAAGATCCATTTTATGATGATGGCTTAAAAAAAGAATTAAAACATCAAATAAACACG
This sequence comes from Passerina amoena, assembly GCA_013401095.1. NCBI lineage: Eukaryota > Metazoa > Chordata > Aves > Passeriformes > Cardinalidae > Passerina > Passerina amoena. Next base: position 176,865 of record WBNP01000674.1, on the reverse strand, counting down.
CAGTGTTTCCATAGCTTATCTCAGTGAATGTATCACAAAGATGTGAAAACATTTTTACAGAAGAGACTTTGAAGTTTATGTTTTCATTATCTCTCTTCTTGAGAATGATAGATGTGTCATCACTATAGTGGATGCATTCAGAATGATAATCTGTATATCATAGTCTGAACTGCTGCTATGTTCTGGATAAGAGAAATGTTTTCACTAAAACAAAAGTTACCACCAGTTTGATGGGTTTGGGAGCTGCTAATAACAGTATCCATGAAGTAAGATATATTCTTTGGGACCTGTGTTTAGGAGTGGCAATTTGGAGAAGCACAGTGTCTTCTCAATTTTTTGACATATGGAAAGGCCATCTTTCTGTTTCAATTCATTTGTGTGGGTGCGCATGGGTGTCTGGGTGTGGATATTTGTAGCAATAATAAGTTTATTTCTAGGGCTATTACAGAATCATGTGGAGGACACTTTGGAGTCCCATGGGGAGGGCATTTCAGAGAAGCCAGCCTAGTGTGGCTCTTTTTGCCATCAGAGATTAACACAGTGTATCACACAGAATTCTTAAAACAAACTAACAGAAACATGGTGCTTCTACCAACATCACTGTAACCTTTGGCGAGCTAGGTAAAATTATCTGCTTGAAAAAATACGAATTTGGGTTTTTCCTTTTGGTATAAGAAATTATCTCCTTATTCCCATACTAAGATGAACATAATTTTAGAAATAGTTTCCTTGGTTAAACCATAGATATGGCTAAATAAATGTTCAATATTTCATTAATCAAGAGTATTCCTCATCAAAGATTTTAGTAGAATAATTTAATTTGATTAGTTTTTCCTGTCAAAGTCTTTTCAGAGCCCTCCCTTTTGACTTTCCTTTGCTACATTGACTTGAAAAATTTGAATTTACCCACTATATATCCTGAAATTTTTCATTAACCTCTGTCCAGATGGCAGTTGCAATTATGTTTTCACTGAAGTGGTAGATACAAATATATTTTGTTAAGACATTGATTTCAATTATTTAGTGTTGTCTCAAAGCTGAAGGTCAACACTGGAGTACTATGGTAATGCCACCATGTCAAAGTCTCTGAAAAGGAAGAAATTACTGTGCTTGCAATTTTTTCTTTCTTCTAAGAATAGCTATAAATTTTTAATGGCTGTTTCACACTCCAAAGATCATCTAGAGTATGCAGGGGATTGCCTAATATCAAAGAAAAATGAAAAATAAAGCAAACTGGAAAATATCCCAGACTTGAACTACATCACTGCTAGATCTGTTTTTCCTTGGTGTCCTCACACAAATGAAGCATCACAGGAAAATTTGGTGGACTGTAGCTGGCAAATGAAGGCTCTTTTCTTATATCCACTCATGCAGTTGCTCATAAGAAGAACAACAGAAATTAACTCAGATACAACATAACCATATAATTCTGTGCAGCAGGATTGAATCATGTTGAAGAAAGGACAGAAATAAGTGTTATGGTATGGATAATGCCTGAAAATGCAACCTTACAGATTTAAGTAAGGACTGAAGAGAAAAAACGTATAAACCTGAGTCTGGATCAATGCTTGCAACAGTAAATTCTGAGACACCTTGTCTCCAGTTTCTTGCTTTTAAGTACTTTCTTCAAAGGTGATATTATTAGGGATTCATTTAACACGCTATATTTGAATAGAGAATAAATTATAAAAACCAGACAGATCTCAAGGCACCTCCTTTTTTTTATTCAGAAAGCTTTTTGTAACCTAGCATGCACCACAAGTGCATACATCAAGAGAGTGTATAAAGCCCTTTGTGCATTTTAAGTTAATATTCTTTTTCTGCTCTTATGGAGTCTCTTGTAAACAAACCCAAATGCAGAGGATATTCATTTTTTCCTGTGATCTCTTGGCTTGACACATTCAGCTTCTTTAATAAGGATCCTTGCAGTTTTTTCCTGTTTCTACAGTTTGCACCTAAAATTATAGAGATATAATAAGAACCAACAATGGAAATTTAAATTTTTTTAAATATTTCAATAACTATAATGCCGACAAACACAGTGAAGTGTTCCTGCTATTAGACATGTCAAGTTCAATAAATGTCACCTATTTGCATAGACCCTGAAGTTGTATTTGTATTCAATTGCTGTCATATGTTTTTGTCACTATTGGATGAATCCCTCTGAAAAGAAATGTTCAATACACCCTTTACCTGGAGATCTGAGGAAGTCAGCTAATACATTACCAGCAGAACTGAACATATGTTTTTTAAGATGTCATTTACAAAAATCAATGAAATTATTGTTTTGGGTGCTGTGCTGTGGAGTAGGTTATATTGCAGTGTCCTCCTGGATAATGGATGTTCTTCCCACTCTCATGTAAGTGTACAGAAAGCCACTTAACCTCTGATTCTCTTATTAGATCTACAGTGGAAAAGTGAAAAGAGTTTCAGCTGTGGATGAGTTGTGAAATTTGTAAGCACAACTGCTGAATGGGCTGATGAAAACCTGAGAAAATAAGTGTCAAAACTTACTTTTTGCAGTGGAAAAAAAAGTAACTATCAAATTTCTTTGAAGAAATGAACTGAGGAAACTGGGCTACAGGATTTTGCCCAGTAGTGCCTTGCAGGAGATTAGGACAGACTTCCAAGTTATTTTAGAAGTTTGCCACAGGGAGCTGGAGTACCTGTACTTATTTGCATTTGTTTGGGTTTTTGGGGTTTTTTTTATTTTTATTTTTTTTTAATTTAATCAGAGAATTGCAGAGACAAGAAGGTAATTAGGTGTATTTTTTTTCCTACAGGAATTTCTCACTTTCCTAATATAATCCTGGGGTGCATTACAGTAAGGGGACAATGTGATTGACCATTCTTCAACCTGAGTACTGTGCAGTTTGCTATACAACCATGAATGTGCACCTATGAAAGCAGATTTCTAATTTTTGATACACTGTTCTGGCTGCATACATTCTCCTTATCATCAGAAAAGATCTGAAAGACACAGCACAATCAGCATGTATTTTTAACCTTGCAGAACACAGCTATTTAAGTGATTTCTAGGTGGTAGATGAGCAGTATAATTGGACTGAGTTTTCACATAAATCACTTCCAGCAGGAAATGTAGCTCTCCTTTTGATAATATACAGAAGGCTTATTACTAACAATGTTGGTGAGAGAAATTAATTATTCCAAATAATGTCTAGAGAGACATACCAATAGGCATAATTTAAGAAAAATTCTATTTGCCTTCAAAGTTACTTGTTCAGTATTAGAAGGAAATTGTTAGGATCCTTCTTAAGTATTTTCATGATAATTATCATATTAAAAGGCATAATCCATCAAAAACATTATTTTGAATGTATTTTGTATTTTCCAGGGTGTGATGTATAATTGTACGCACACACAGATAAATGTACCTGTTTATGAAAATGCAAACACTGTTTAAAATTAATTATGTTAGTATTAAAGGAAGCATTTGAAAAAAAAAATAGAATAGCAAATTATATCTTTATAGGAAGACAAGTGTAATCAGTAAGGTAATATATATCTTGTTAAAATCATCTTCATGGCCAGTTGCTGGGCTTGCTCCATGATGTCAGTGCCTGCCTTATCCTGAAGAGCCAGTACGGGAAGCAGATATGGCCCAGCAGGGTAGAACAGAGAGGAAGGATGATCCTTCTCCCTCTGCCTAATGTGGCAGAAGATACTGCTGCCTTTGCTGCTGCAAGGACACATCCCTGGCCCGTGGTGTCCACCAGGTGCTTCTCTGCACAGCTGCTCTTCAGCCAAGTGGTGCCTGGCTTTATTCCTTCCAGGGGTAGGACTTAGTTTGTGCCTTTGTTGAAGTTCTGGAGGTTCCTACTGGCCCCTTTTTCCAGCCTGTCAAGGCTCCTCTGAATTGAAAGACAACCATCTGGTGCACCAACTAAATCTAATTTTGTAACATCTGCAAACTTGCTGAAATTTGTTCATCAAATTTTAAAGGTAGAAGCTACTAAACCTATGTTTTTATAATTTATCATACAAATCTTCATCTTGCATTCACTTTGAGTAGTATTATGTATTAAAAGGCCTCCAATAAATTAGTTACATTACTTGGTGAATAAAAGAATCGAGTCTTATTCATTATGCACAAAGGTTTCAGAATCTGACTGTACATTATTCATTCTCGCAACACTTTCAGACACTGAATGTACAATTTGTTTCTACCTCTCCTAGATTGTCATTTATTTGACAAACAGTAATATACTTTTATTCTAAACTGAAATTGATATTACATTCTACAAGAAGTAAAACACTGTGTGAAGGTTACCCTTAGAAGGATAGAACTTCAGGGCACTTGGGGTGGACACACCCTGTTTGGGAGAAGGAGGAAGTGAATAGTATAAACATGAGGCATTTCTTGACACTGAACAATGTCAGGGGACAGCCTTGGCCACATTTTGTACCACAAATGAAACAGCCATGGACCAGGAATCCCATTATGGTGAGCAGCAAAGCAGGCACAAGTTCCATTGTTCTCATTGCCCAAATCAGAGCAGCTCTTACTTAAGACTGGATAATTCTGTTGTTTGGAAAACTTCTGGTTTAACTTCAGGTTCTATGTCAAACCTGGAGACATGTTTAAAGGGGCTTCAGGCCTCTTGGGATTTGAGAATGAGACATTACATTAAGCAGTAATTATGTAAAAATTAATTTGCAGCAATTAATACAATAAGACAAGTAAATAAATATATTTATCCTTCTGTTGCCATGTGAACTGCATTTTTTACTTTTGTTTTTTTAGGATTTTTTCCCCTTTGCATATTCTTTTGTTTTCATGCCTTCTCTCCTTCAAAATGCCTTTACACTTAACAAAAAATCCAAATATAATAATAGAAATTATCTGACAGGAATACAAATTCCAACTCTGGAACTCCTATTCCAGTTTTGAATTGTAGCAGAACTAAGAACTCCCCAGATCCTGATTCTTGTCATTTTTCTGTTTTCTTTTCTCTTCCCAGAAGTGAGCCCTGTGCATTTAGCCATGATTAAACAAGCTCAGATGTGTCTTTCTCACACACTAATTTATATGTAAACTTTCCTTCATTTTTACATGAGCAGATAACGGACACACACTGCATTGCAGAAAGGAATTAGTTATGTACGAGTTATTTTTCCATTAGAAAGCATTTCAGTCACAGTCCAAAACAATAAAAAGTAAATTTGCATTCCATAAAACCTAAAAGTGGCTGAACAGGTTATGGCTAAAGAAAACATGTTCTTGTGTGGACACTTTCAGGGAACAATGATGATACAAATATGAGAAAAACACTAGGTGATCTATTCACTTCTTTAATTATGGAAGCATTTCTAAGATAAATATTAAAATTATTCATCCTTAATATATTCATCCTAAATATATTGACTCAATATAATCCTCTTCCAGGACTCTGATTCACCTAGAGTTGTGAATCAAAACCTAATAGCTGAAGATGTTTCTGCTTTTATCTCTGCATGTTTCTGCACTGATGGCTGCTGTTTTTCAGAGTGGCATCCCTAAAGGGTACTTGCAGAAGACCCTAACACCACTTTTGCAGCTTCTGTAACAAACAAAGCTGAGGATGATGCCCAGGACTTCTGTAATAAAGCTGAGGATGATGCCCAGGAGCAGGAGTGGGGCTGACTCCAGCGTTGGCCAGGCAGCCCCTGCACCTTGGAGAATCCCGCAGCCTCTGCCATGCCCAGTCCAGAGGATCCAAGTGACACCTCAGGGATCAGGGGGGGGATTGTCCCTGCTGTGGGACAGGGGCTGTCTGGGGTCCTGGACCGTGGAGTAGTGGGTGAAGCCTCATGAGCAGACCCAAGGGGGAGCTGTCTGGGACCAGCCTATCTAGAGCTTCCAGGACCCAAAATTTGCTGGTTTTAAGGTGAGAGAAAGCTTAATGCACTTCATAATTTTGTGAATAGGGCATTTTGACAGTCATAGTGACGTGTTCATGCTTTTTTTTTTTCTTTGAAAGCAAATGGAGGTGAGCAGAAGAGCTAGGTTAAGATGAATGCTTGTATTATCTCTCTTCTAATAACAGTGAAAATATTTTCATCTGAAATCTGCCACTTTGAATTGGGGTGACCAAAGACTTGAAATTAGTGTTCCCCTTTTCTAGGTGAGCATACTTAAATCCTTTTCCTGCACACCTTTTCAAAAGAAAGAAAAACCAGAGAACTCCTCATAGTTTCACACACAGAGGCTCATGACAGTTCAATTGTTTCAATCCAAGAGGAAAGATGGAAAAGAAAATGAGAGGAAAGTTCAGGTGGAAAGCCACAAAATGGATGTCTTATGATTTGTATATCAATGACAGAAACTGAGCAGAGCAGATGACAGAATGGTCATTTTTTAAATGTCAGACAGAGGAGAGTGTTTCTCCTGAGCATGAAAACAAAGGTACCTTTATTCTGCTACAGAAAAAAGAGAAGAAAAATAACTACTGTATGCACAAGTATTACTCAAGAAAATTGTTAGCTGAAGAGGGAATTTGAGGATGCAAATTATGACAGACAGCAGAGGGCTAGAATATTCACAGTTTGAGGCTTCTTAAGTTTGCCTAAGCAGCAGAGCTTCAGCTGAAACGTCATTTTCACTGTATGCCTGAGGTTATGCTGAATGAGCGGAAAACCTGCACAAAATGCATGAAACAGGAGAAGCCCAAGAAGAAACCAGTATTCAGAAAAAAGAATGTTTTATGAGAAGACCTTACCCCAGTATTGTTGCACCTGGTTCTAAAGCTTTTGCTAGAGCACAGAAGGAAAGATAATGGCAAGCGCTAAATATGGCAAGGAACCTCTCTTTTCCCCTTTGTTCACAACTGCTCAATTTAAATTGTAAAATGTTGTAATGAGCAACTAAGAAACATAATTATGATTTTCCCAATATTTCTTTAAAAAATTAAAGAAGGTAAAAAACAATATACTGGGGAAAGATAAAATAACAGAAAGGAAAGTTAGTGAATGCAAGACCTGATAAAGGGAATAGCAGTGAGGGAGAAAGGCACAAGAGAATTTAGGCACAAAAATTGATTATTCTAATTTTTATTAATCCATGTTTGGCTACTGATGCTTCTTGTTAGTGGAAAGAAAGGGGCAGAATACTACAACAGCAGTTTGCTCCTTACTATTGAAGAAACATCTGAAGAGGCAGCTCACCTACAGTATACAAGCTGAATGTTGTCTAAAAATTAGTTACAAGTAGAATTCAGCAAACATTCAGCATAGTTGATGAAATATATACATGCTTCAGAAAAAAAAATCTAATTTTTCTCAGGTCTAAACTTTTATTTTGAATGTTTTGAGTTCAGCTGCATTTTCCATTGCTCTAGCAATTTGTTTCAGTAACACCTATTTTTTCTGGGTTTAAAGCTAGTATTTGAACATAAGGTTGTATTTATTCCATATTAATAGATATAATTTGGATTATTTCTAGTAGTTTCTGTAGAAGAATAGAAAATAATAGAAAATAATAACTGTTTTGCCTACTTTTAGACAAAATTAATTAAAATATTTTCAGACATCCAACCAAAAAGTGTTCTAATTAGTGGTAAATAGTTGCATGAAGCCTAAGTCAGTCATCATATATTAACATGAGTGCAGGCATGAATGTTGAACCCAAAATCTGTGAATAGTCTTTTGGAAGACAAAGTATCAGTGCTAGTGAGAAAAAGGATGATGCTGTATATGAAAAATCAAATAGATTCAAGAAAGTGTAAATTAAACTTTTATGTGTGCAAAATTTAAAAAATATGGAGTTAATATTTCTAAACAAGCAGAAAGTGTATTTATGCATTCATTTACAATTATTTTATTTAATATAGTTGGAGTCATTTGGACTTCTGTGTGCTTTAGCAGCAGTAACTTAAATAAGTTCAGTGACAACTCTTTCAGACAATAGGAAAAAAAATTCCTGTAGGCTTAATTAACTCAGCTGATCTTGCCAAAACACTTGATGCATTGTCAAGAATGGGTTTAGGAATTTTAAATTATTGTTCTCAGTACATTTCAGTGGAATTTTTCTTTCTTTATTTAAGAGTTTCATGTAGAGTTCTGGCTTTTCTAGTCACTGAAGAATAGTAATTCTGACTACTAATTTTAAAAGTAGTTTGTATGATTGCTGGAGGTCGAACCTTGTGCTCTTTCCTTCCTTGCCGCAGGCAAGTTCCATCATTTAGGTAAATGAACACTGAATAATAATTGCATTTGGTGGAAGCATACTGGGCCAAATGGTTGTAAGCTAATTTCAGCTCTATAGCTTCTCTCTGAATTGAGTTTTGAATTTTAACATCAAGCAAAAATTAATGAAAATGCTGCATGATCTGGGGTTTTTTTTAGAGAGTTTTTGCTGAGAAAATGTCACCCATATTTCTACTTCATGTATTTTTTTTTCCAACTTTTTCACAGAAGCTTAATTGTTCATAAATTTAAGCCTATGAGGTTTTTATTCAATACTTAGTGCAACTACACTGTCATTAAGTAATTAATATTTCTTTAGGCTGAAGTATTTGTCCTTCATCAAAAAGGATAATTATTAATTTATTGAATATCCATTGGATTGATTGATATATAAATTTCTTTAATTGATTTATCTGCACATTTGTGAGAAATTATTATTTTCCCATGGTAGGTAAATTACCATTGTGACAATATTACCAGTATATTTCCTATCCAAAATTATATATTTTTTTTCACTTAAGTGTATATCACAATCCCATTATAAGACTGGAGAACTAGTCAATCAAGGGTAGATGAATTATGAAGAGTAAATAACTTAGGATGCGTGGTAAGTTAAGTCTTTCAACTTAAAATTTTAATTAAGGCTGAAATTAATCATAAGCAATTGGTTTATTTTTTATTATGCAGTGAATGACTATGTATGAGTAGCCATGACTATCTAAAGAAGTTGATGAGGTATTTCCATAATATTATGAGTTTATCTAGGGCAATATTCTGGAATAGGTTTAGGATAAGAAGGGCTGACACTTTCATGTCACTTTCAGTGACAGCATTGCAATCAAGCATGTGCTGCCTTGCACCAACCTTGCTTCAGGGAGAGAAATCAGCTGACTCAGATCTGTCATGACCTAACTGTCCTTGGAAAATTTGGAGCAAATATATTCAACTTCCTACTGAGGGAAGGTCAGGATGACACGGCATCCTCTCTGTACAATGCTGCATTCAGTGGGAACCTTCAATTACTTTTAAGATTGAAAAGATAATAAAAAGATAATCTGCAGCAATTCTGGTCTATGGATCCTTCTAGAAGTGCTACTAGAGTATTTGGGTAATTGGGTAATCCTCTTACCAAATATGGATTATTCTACTTTAATCAATGAATTACAGACTTATTTTAAGCAAAATAAAACCTATATTATTTTTAACCCTTTTGCATGATTTACCACCTTGAGATAATTAGTAATCCCAGGAGCCAGCTTATTTAAGGAAGTCACTTAAATTTTCATTCAGTTTACACTTAAGAATAATTTTTAAAATTGCAAAGTGATAATATAATGGTGCATCCTTTTATATATAATTTGTATATGTGCAATGGATATTATATAATACTTGAATATTATCTAATAATTATATTTTATAATGTAAAGTACCTTGGTTTGTATTTCAGACACCAATATGAGTTTATGTGCATTTGTTCCTGTATGTGCAGTGTCTACTGTAAGAAAGCTGTACTGAACAATAATTTGCAACTATTCTTTTCTTTAAGTACAGGTCTTATTCCAAAGGAGAATGTTAGATAGTGAATCACTGGCTCTACTGCTCATAGAAGTGTTATTCTTAATTTTTCTCCTGATACATGCCATAATCTTAGGCTCAAAGTAAAATTCATGGTTTAGCTTTGTGTTTAAGGAAGCGAGCTGCTGATTTCTGCAAGTACATTTTGTTTCAGAAAACACAAGCAAAAAGCTCATTAGCATCTTTTCTTCTGCTACCTCTTAGAAGAGAATTATTCTTTAGAAGGAAAATGGAAAAACAATTTGGTAAAGCTTGTAGCAACTCTTACAAATGTATGCAATAAACTAATGAAGAAAGAAAGAGCTCTTCATCTCATATTAAGGTTAGCATCTGTCATATATTCAGCTATGCAAGAAAGTTATGTAACAGAACTGGGGGGCAACAGGCCTGTTAGATTTCAGAATAATTTTAAGATTAAAACAATGAAGGCCTCTCAAAAAAACATAAGAATTCCTTAAGAAAGACACATTCTTATTTTATATAATATTACTATCATTACTAACAATTTTATTAAAAACAATAATTTTATAAGTAAATATTGATTTAATGAAGATTTTACAGAGTGAAATTGTAATATAAGTCACACTTACTCTGGAAAGGGGATAGACAGAATCAACTTAGAAAACCTGTTCTAAACAGATTTTATACTGCATGAATAATTTAAACATCTGTTTTGCCTTGCTGAAAACACTTGAATGTAAGAATTAATATAATTTTAATGCATGTTTTATTATATGTAAATAACAAATTATTTTCTGTAATTAGGACCGTAAAATGGTGATTTAGTTAAATCTGAATTAATAGGAATTCTGGGAAGAGACAGGTATTTTCTTTTCGAATATCTTGCTCACTAAAGTAAAACAATGGCCATTTCTAAAAAAAATACTGTTATGTGAGCAGCTGGTGAAAAGTTTGACAACTTTAATTGCTTATCTTAGAGTCAAATTGCTAAAAACATGAAATTAACTCAAGAAACGTGTGTTCTGGTTGAATTCTGAAGTGAAAAATCCAACCGTAGTAATCAAAATTATACTACATAATAATTAAAATAGAACCTCCACCATTTCACAGATTCAAAATTGTGGGAGAATGGATGGTCAGAGAATAGAGATGGTGCTGCAGGCAATCTTACCCCTAATAAGTTGCAGCTGTGTACGACAGGTGACCAGCATTGAAGGAGAAGAAGCACAGAATGCTGATGTGCATTGACCGATCACAAAAGAGTAAAAGGGCACACAGGTGTTATCCATGTGAGACACAGGGTATAAAAGGTTGCACGGGGGACTAATAAAGTGATGATGCTTATCATCATCTTTGGTGTTAGTAGTGTGTTCTCTATTACAAAATGTGTGCCTTAATTATGTATTTAAAAAGCAGTTAGCCCTCATTTTCTCTCTTTTATTTTCCTAATTAATTATCCATGCTTTGTTTGCATTCCAGTGTTTCCTTACAGACATTGCAAAGTCCTGGTTCTAAGTGACAGGGACATCAATTCTCATCATTCCCACTTAACTTCTGTTGGAAATGAGTATTGTCTTTAAATTTATCTGCTGAAATATGGAGGTATTTTTCCTTATTAAATACTTGGGAATGTAACTAATTTACTCTATAAACTTGTTATAAACAGTGTATTAAATATTTAATGAAAATATAGTTACAAGCATGTTCTCTGATTTATTAACCTTGAAGTGGCAGAGAGTTGTCAGATATGTAATAACAAGTAATACCGGCAAAAGAAAACTAATTTTCTGTAGTTTCTGAAAATATCCAATGCATTACTTAAAAAAATTTTTCTCTTACAAAGTTATAAATAATTTATTATTAGAGAAAAAACATTGCTCATAATCTATATTTTTAACCTCTCACACAAGAACACGTGTATCTTTCATTTCAGATTTGCTAATACTCCTTCCTGTTTGCAAAGCTGCTAATTAAAAGGCTGCATCACTTTATGGTCTTTCACTAAACTGTTACCGTCATATTTTCTGAAAAATCTCTTTGCCCAGGATTCTTCTCCTGGGAAGCTGAGAAGCCTCAGAGAAAAATGAAAACAATAATTATCTGATTTGCTTCTCCTGTGTTTTGCTGCTTTGGAATGTGGTTTGGACATTGTTTACCAACAGGTGCTTGTTTCATTGGTTTCATGTGAATTGTTTTGACTCAATGACCAATCACCATCAAGCTGTGTCGGGGTTCTGGAGAGAGTAATGAGTTTTTCATTAGTATTTTTTAGCCTTCTGTAAGTATCCTTTCTCTAGTCTTTAGTATAGTTAGTATAGCATTCTTTAATATAATATAGATCATAAAACAATAAATTAGCCTTCTAAGAGCATGGAGTCAGATTCATCATTTCCTCCCTTTGATGGAGGTCTCAGAAAATACCACACTAAACCATTAAAACTTTTAGTCACCGCACACAGATGTGCCCATATCAATTCCACTGGGAGTTTGCCTGTTCCAGTGCTGGTATTCCATACAGAAACTCAGAAATTTCCTTATGTGCTGGTTTTGGCTGAGTTATTTGCCGTGCACCAGACCATGTGGTGCTGCATTTTGGGTTTGTGGCCAAGCCAGTGCTGAGAGCATGGCAACGTTTCAGTTTTTGCTGAGCAGGGCCTGCACAGCGTCCCGGCCTTTTCTGTCTTCCCACCATCCCCACAAGAAGCGAGGAGGGAGCACAGCTGGGGCAGCTGAGCCCAGCTGACCACAGGGATATATTCTGTGCTGTCTGGTGTCTTGCTCAGCACATGAAGAGAGGGAAGACGACGGAAGCAAGGGACACTCAGAGTGATGGTGTTTGACTTCCCAAGTCACTGTTAATTGTCATAGGGCCCTGCTTTCCCGGAGATGACTGAACAACTGCCTGCCCCTGGGAAGTGGCAAATTAATCCTTTTTTTTGTTTTGCCTATTAAACTTCCTTTATCTCAGTCCACAAGATTTTTACCTTTCTAGTTGTCTCCGTTTCACTGTGAGGAAGCAAGCAAGAGGCTTCATGGGTCAGAGCTGCCCACTGGCATTAAACCACAACAACTCAGAACTAATTGCCACAGGGTTTCTTTAGCATGGAGAAGGAATTAAACTAATTATTTAAGTAACTAGTGCTTGTAGGACTACTGTCTTTACAGGCATAAAATCAAAATATAGTGAGAATATGTTTAAAAAATATTAGCTCTAATTTTAGAATTGTTACCCCACTTTTAGAGCTAGCCTGTGTTCTACTGTAGCTCATTTTATAAAAAAAAAGTAGAGAAGTAAATTTATTTCTTTAAGAAAATGATTTATCTAGAAAGAGAATGAATTTGTGTGGATTGATCTTTCCTTCCATGAGAGTTAGGTTGATTTCTGCTAGTAAGGATTATCAAGTTATTGGTCATAGTAGTTAATCTAACCTACCTTCAAGTTTTTTACCTCCATGACTATTGTATAAGATAGAAAAATTTTAGACACTTAGCATGAGTTTTATTCTTAGTGAAGAAAGATTTTTTTGTAGAATCAAAATTAGTCATAAATATTTCAAATAATCCATTTTTTAATTCCCACCCCCCACAGCCCAGGAAACTTTGGAAGTAGAAAGTCTTCAAATTCATGAAAATAATCAAAGATATATCTTTCATTACTAGATCTTCAGGAATGGTGGTACCTAGGAATAATGCACCTCATTTGTCATCCTTGCAATTCCACAGGCTTATTTTCCAGTATTCATGAAGTTGCTAGTTAACTTAATTTCCATTTTTTGCAAGTCACCTTTTGTATATACCTTATGAAATTATTGTCAGTGTTCTGAAGGTTGCATGTATTTGTATTTCTCATTGTTTATATGATTATGAGTGTAAGTTTACACTCATTAAAGGCAATGAATTCTCTGATCTATGCATGCTGACAGTCTTCTCATTGACATTGGTTTATATTCATGATTATGACTCCTCTGCAAAGGAACCATATTTGTTATTGCTAATTCTTAACCTAATGAAGTATTCACTGTATTGTGTGCAGCTTATCTCACATATATATTTATGTAATCTCAGCAAGCAGTTAGATTAACCTGGCATTTGAGCCATGAGTATTAATCATTCTCTGTCAGCTTTCTCTCTGTTCTTTCTCCTAATTTCCTCTTCTTAAAGTCTGGGTAACTTAAAGTTGGATAGTTAGAATTTGCTAAGTCAATGCCTTGTGAAATGCTTTATTACAATTGAATGTGCTTTAAAATTTGCCAAGTACACTTGTTTTTCCAAAGTTTGTGACTAAAAGTTTGTTGTGTAACCTCCTGAAAACATTGTCATGTGCTGCTTCAGGGTATAAAAAACTTAAGCCCCTTTAAAGGAGCTCATCATATCAATCCTGGCCTTTACATTTCTGTCTTTTATTTAAATAAATAAGAAAAGAAAGTGTTATCTTACCATTCATAACATCTGCTACTATTCCATCCAGTGGTATATGAGGATTCATCTTGCAGCAATATGTTATCAAAACAGGAATAAGCATTTCCGTGTTTGGGTTGAGTTGGAAGGTGTCAAAGATAAGAATTGTTTAATAAGGATGATGATAATTTTTATTTATTTAAAAATAAAAAACCCCTTCATACAGATTAATCTCATAAGGTTTCTACTTCATTTGGAATGCTTGCATAATTTCTGTCACATTTCTACTGTTTGTTACTCTATGATTATTTTTATTAAAAACCTGGATTTGGCAAAGACAATAGCAGAGTAGCATGGTTGAGAACAGAATTTCCTAAATGCCAAAAGGATGACTTTCATTTGATGTCAATATTTTGGACTAGCTTCTTCATTATTTAATTTTGTGTTTCAAAAGAATGTGTTTGCAGTTGGGCTTATTCTGCAGCGCACATGGAAGTGCACTGCATTCTGATTGTTTACCAGTTGTACTTCATGCATTTTCAAGGTTATTTTTCACTTTCAGGAAATTTGCTCTTTTTCATGTTCAGCTGTCCTTGAATATTCTGACTGCTCTTTAACAGGACTCCTATACTGAGGATACCATTTATACCCAAAATTTGTCCTCCAGAAAAGTTTAAACTAGCTGCATTGTCATTAAATTCAAATGAAAAGATAAACAACATGGATTTTAATTGTCTTTGCCCCAGAACATTTTTTCTACAGTGAATATAAATTTTCACACTCTTAAAATTAATTCATCTTTCTTATTACTGCTCTACATTTTCTGTTACAGCACTTAGAACCCTTTGACACTTCTAGCTGTCTTGTGGTTACAAAATTCTCTTTGAAAGAGTTAGCAAGGGAAGTGTAGGGTCAAATTAACATTGTAAGTTCAGAAAAGATAAAATATTGTTGGTTTTGCAAAGGATGTTATTTGGCAAAAAACCTGCCCTTGAAAGTCTCTTTTATGTACTCTATAATATCTATGCTGAGATTTATGAAGTGTGTTCTCTTTCCAAATTTTTTCCCCTATGCAGAAAAAATAAGAAGGAAACAAAGCAGAGAAAAAACCTTGAGGCCTTTGACTTCTTCAATTAAAAGTGTGGCAAGGGAGGCATCATTTGGTTAAATCAGCTGATTTTTAAATTACCTGTTATTTTTTCTTCATTCTGTATCCATTTAAACAGATTTTTTTAACAAAAGGTGTAATTTTTTTGGTAGTATCAGGAATAAACCCTTTTTATAATTAACCCTTCAGGGGAATTAGCACAAGCAAGTGTAGCAACAGTGGAAGGGTATCTGTCCATCTGGCAGGAATGTCACCATCAACTGGCATCGTATGGTAGCTATTACATAATCCCTAGAAGAAGGTGAAATAGATCATACTCTGGTCTATAGCTAATTCCACTAACATAATTTGATTAGAAGATACAGGCACCTAAATACAGGCAGGCAAAAAACACCTAGACTACCACACCTCCAGAATCCCCTTAAGTATCAAAACATCTACTTTTTATTTTAGGGAGGTTTGGTTGTTTGGATTTGTGTTGGTTTTTATTTTTTTATTTAAATGTTATTTTATTTTGTTTTGTTTTAATTTACCTGTACCATATGTAACAATAGCATCTACTTAATGTCAGGGATGTGTATTGATATGTACCATACACAACCAAACCCACAAAGGATACCAATAAGGTATTTAATTTTAAGATTTAAATTAGACTGATTTTGGTTCATGCTGTTCTTTTCATGAGAAGTATCCATTGCCTGACTCCAGCTGTCAACGTTCTTAATACTTCATTTTCCTCTGTTATTTATCCATTTAACAATGGGTTTTCCAAAACAACCAGCAATAATAAAACAGTCTATAAAGTAGATGCAGATGTTATCAACTTTTTAGGGCAAGAGAATAGGTTTGGTCTGCTCTTTCCCATGATCTTGAAGACAAATGGAGCCCCCTCACATCACAACACTGTTAAAAATCTTCTTTCTGCTTACACTCACTAGTAATCAAATGACACTTTAGATGCCCTCTGATCCTCTTTTCCCCTCTTTTAAATGCCATTTTGAGAATGACATTTAGGTGAAGATTAAAATTGTGACAAGATTAAAAAATAGACTTACTGCCTCAAAATATAAAGCAATACTAGTAATACTGAAATGTATGTGATACCAGCACAGCATAGCTTATATTGTTTGGCAATTGTGAGATAGCTTTTGAAATTAATTTTGGAAAATTTCAAAGATATGACATTGACTATGCCTAGAAATGTGACACATAATATTTCTAGTGCTGTTTGATTACTTAAACTAAGCAGACATGTTTGTTATTTGAGAATACTAATATAACTTTTGTAGAAGTTTATGGTTACCAAGAAATACTTTGATTTCACAGGCAAGCTACAGAAGTCAAATCAAAGTACACTTTTTGTTTTATTCTGAAATAAGAAATGTTTCCCTATGCAAACTATGTTGAAATTACCTCTTTTAAAATTACATTTAGAAGTTATAATTCTATTTGATACCTATATTCTTATTTAGCTGAGGTCTTGATTTTTTCCTGTGGAAATGTTAGTCTTAGTTGCACACATTGCTCTCACCCAGAATCTTCAAGACATAAAAGCAACAGTGCTGAAGAATACACTGAGATACAGCTCTGCCTTGGCTTATTGAATATTTGTTTCACTGAAGGCTAAGCTTTAGTGCACCCAACTGCAGAGCCTACAGATACAGACAGGGATTGTACAATTTATCCATAATTTATATTATTTTGGAAAATACTGATATTTAAAGGTTGTTGTAAATCTCTGCTTGCAACTAAGTATGGGATCTCCACCTATCCCCACTCACACAGCATTTTTCAGATTGCAATAATGGATAAAGAAGTGATTCTGATGACACCTTCTGAAATGGAGTTTCATTTGCAACCTTCTAAAGGGTGCTGAAGTGCTGTGGATGGTTCAAAGAACTACAATAGTGACTCAAGTACAATAGTTTTAATAGAAATTTAAAAGGGGATTTGATTACAATTTTAGGCATATGTAGGGGGACAGAATATCTAACAATAGGCAAGACTAACTGAACAAAGCAATAACTAACTTGTGTTTAGTGAAATTTTAACTAAGAAAAGAATAAGTTGGAAAGCAGATCAATATTTTATTTCAACAGTGTTGATTAACAGAAAAACAATGAACAAATGTTCATCACAATTCTAAGAATTGAAATCATAAATAGTTTTTTTTCTAAAGGAGATGTTTTAGCTCCAGCACAAGTTTTTGGTCATATGAGTATAAAAAAGGACAGTGACACATTCTTCCATGGTGATGAACTACTATTATGCAATATATTGGCTAAATCATAAAAATATTTATTTTAGGAACACTGATGTATTTAAATATTTTAATTTTTGATAATCTGTGAATGTTGATAATTTAATTAGAAAAAATCATAAACCAAAAGGGAGCAGTACTGAAAGATGCTTTATTACCACTAAACTACTTGAAAATACATCCAGTGCTGTTGTATCATAAGAATTCAGTTGTGGTAATCAGCTATAAACATTAAGGAGGCTGAAAAATAAATATCAAAATATTTTCATTTCATACCTATATCTCTTGAAAGGGATGTGATAAATATTATAATTACTTTTGCCATTTTTGGTCACCTTCAAACTATTTCCTTTGTTTAAATTCAAAACATTTCTTTTGTTCTACTTCAGTTTTTGTTCAAGTCCTTTTGCTTGAAAAATAGCTGCTCATGGTTTATATCAGAGTGCAGAACAGATTTTCTAATCTGCCTCGATACATTCAAATTGTTTTTCACCTGCAGGTCAAGTTATATAACTTTGCCTATTTACAACAATTGAATTTCTCCCTCTGCAGCTCATAACTTGGTATTTGAATTCATCATTAGAGAGCTTTAAACAGCCATCCTCATTGACTGAGGATATTACTTGTTTATCTGTTAGATGAAAGACATGTGGTGAAAATATCCAAGAGAGTGAACATTCAGTAGTGCTTTGGATTAAGTTATTATGCATTGAAGTCATTATATGTTGACATTTTCTACTTTATCAGTGAAGTTTCAAGACATATCAACATGCACATTTATTTTGATACAGGTTCTATTTTCTGTGCATTTGTGTTAGTAAGAGGCAATGCTAGGTATTGTACCTTGAATTGTGACATGTCTTGGTGCAGGTGTAGGTACTGTGTTATCTTTCAGGTGGAAGAAGTACACTTAATGTTTTATGTCTGATTCCACAGGAAATTGTTACAACAGGCTGGGCAAGGTACATCAGGAAACATCACTGGCAACACATGATCTCCAAGACAGCTCTTGCTTATACTTTCTATTAGGATACAGCTGTTCCCAGACTTGGATTCAGCTGTTCCCAAGATTGTGCTAGTTCCAAAGACAAAGGACTTAGCCAGCCATCCCCTAGAGCCTCAGGCTGAGTCTCTCCCCCATGTCTGCAGGATGGGGCTGCCTTGCAAAGGGCAGGGGAAGGAAGCCAAAGGGGGCACTGGGCTGCAAGGTAGCTCAGGGACAAGGCTCACATCCTGTGAGTCCAGTGGCCATGACCAGACTGTAAACCTAGAGTACTGCCAAGGGGCTTCTGAAGGGCTCCACAACACCCTGAGGTACTGGCCACTCCTCCCAGCTAGTCATCAGCAGACTTGCTAAGGGGGATTTGACATGGTAATTGATGGTTTTCATTCAGTATATATTAAAATAAACAAATAAATAAAATATATTGATTATATTAACCCTGAAGAATTCCAGGTAAAAAGTGAATTTTATGTTTTTAAGTGAGGGAGAGGTCAGAGAATTATCTGTTCAGAGTAAGATGAGAAATGATACACTAGCAAAATGTATACAAAGATTCCCATGGGAGAACCTGGCAAACACTTTGTTTACTGGATTCACTAATAGAAAGCAGCGAGCAATTCAATAGATTTAACCTTCCCTAAGAGTAAGGGTAGATCCATACATGCTCAGCCTTGGCAACAGACAATTGTTATTATTTCTCAACCAAGAGTTCAGAACTTTCATCTGACTGCTGTTATACACTTTGCAGTGCTTCCAATATATTCCAAAATACATTCTAAGCATTTGCAAAGTACATTGCAAGAATGTACAAAATAAAACTATGAAGCAAAACTGCAGTGCAGCAAATGTCCATGTACAAAGGCTGCTAGCCATTCACAGCGTCAAAAGATTGAAAATCATGTACCAAAACCTATCCACCCAGGGAAGAGCTAAGTCTCTACACGAAACAAAAGCTACATAAGAAATATCTGGTATTACCTTAAGCTTGTCTAATGTGAACTTTTTTTCATTGTTTGGTAATGCTTCAGTTTTCTAATTAATGTCTCAGATTTTAGACATTGCCCCTAGCTGAAAAGGACTTGAGACAAAGCTATGTCTCTTCTGTGGGATTAAGATCTTTTTTATATCACCATTTTTACAGAAGGTATAAATCTGTTGATACAGATAGTGCTCTTACTGCTAAATTTAAAAAATCACTAAGACTACACAGATTTTCTTTTTAATAAACTATTAATTTACATGTCACTCAGCAATCCTTAATTTAGGTCTAGAGCAGCATAGTCATTTTACTTTTTTTAACCTACCTAGTTTTGCACACTAAGCCAAGTCAGCAGCTGGACTTTATTTCCCAGATAAGACCTTTTACCTCAGACACCTTAAAAAGAGATTTCAGTTAAAATCCACTACCAGCGACTTTTTCCTATGGATATTTTTGGTAAAGATCTTATAGGGATTCTGCATCACTCTAGGGAATTGGGGCAGACCTGGTCACTTCATCAGAGCTGAAAACAAATAATAGCGCAAAAATTATTTGTGTCACTCTTCTATAGGGATCTTAGAAAGTAATTCAACAGTGCTCTCATTAATACCTTTAGAACAATGCATACCCTATACCAGTACAATATTCCTTATGATAATTCCTGGTATTTAGGCAGAAGAGAGAGCTGTAAAGATTCATCTATTTGATTCCTATTAAGTGAGCATATGATGGCCAAATCATAAAAAATTATAGTGCCAGCAATGCCATATATATATATATATATATATATATACATACACACACATATACTGCACAGAAGTACAGAAGTAATGATTTTTTCTAATGGCAACAAATCTTTCCAATTACTATAATAAGGTGAACATCTATTATGTGACTAACAAAAACTGGACATAGACATAAAAACTGAATCAACTTCTGTGGGTACTATGCTAACTAATAACTTTAACTATTAAATCAATGGAATAAGTTTAACACAAAGAATTTGTGATTTTGCAGGTTGTCATCTTGAATAACATTTTATTCAAATTAAACAAATAGTGAAAGTTTATAGTTCATTTTTTTGAGTAATTGAAATGTTTTATTAATAAATACAGTCCTATGTACTTTCAGATAGAAAGGGAACATTTATATAGAATTGACACAGCATGGGAATTTTGAATGTAAATACATAGTATTGCCTCCAAAATTCTCTGATGGTTTAGATAAGGAATTCTGTCAAACACATGAATTTATAAACAGTTCAATTTATGTTTTGTTGTTAGGGAGCAAGATTATTTTCACACAAAGCAATATGGATCTCTGCTTCAATGACTTCAACCACAAAAATCACAGTATTGTTAAAATCAGTGAAACTTCTTGTATCTTTTACATATACTAAATCAAACCTCTAAGACTGGATTCAGTGGTCCAAGAAACCAAAGTAGTTCAAATTCATACTCTTTCAGATTTCTACTTAAGTGAGAGCCATTTGAAGTAATTCAAAGATAGAGTCATTTTGCTAGTAGTACCACAGCATTTCTTGCCAAGAGAAAACCTGCAATGTCAAAACTTTTCTTTATTGCTCTAAGCTTCCAGTATGTCCTGAATCAACAGTAGTGTCTGTGTGAGCTCAATAGTCTGGATCACATTTGACTGGATCCTATTTGACCTTGTTTGACCTAGAAGTCTCATAAACCTTAGCAAACACTGACCACACTTGAATGGAGCCCATATAAATACAAATCTCTCATTTGGAAAACAAAAGATAATATTAAATGGTAATTAAAGTCCCTTTGATAAGCTTCCTAGTAGGAAAACCGGAAACTCAGTATGTATGTTTCCTTTATGGGATATATTAAAGACACCTTAAGTTATAGACCCTAACATAAGATATCAATGCTTGTGACATGAACATTTCTCTTGGTGACCCTTTGAGACCTACACCTGAGTGTTGCTGTAGGTTCTGATACACCTAATCTGACACTGCTATGAAATTCTTCCAGATAAATGAAGGATGATATGTTTATTTTTACTATCTTTGAATTTGTGATTTTGAAGATTAAGAGAGAATGGAAGTACTTTGTTAATGGAGGTGCTTGATACTGGGAGGGCTTGGGGGGAAGAAGACAGAAATCTTATCATTCTAAGTCAAAGACAGGATGAGAGGATACTACCTTACAAATTGAAGGTATGGATTAGGGAGGTGAATGAGGATCTCAGCCTCAGCTGGAACATTTACACAAAAGTCTGGCACCCCGAATCACCAAGTTATGCGCTGCCACTTCAAGGTTACCATACATGCAGAAGTTGTGGTACCTTTTAAACTCTTCATACCGCTTCAACAGTGAGCATATTTGTTTTGTTGTTTTTTGGGTTTTTTTTCTGCAAGTCATTATTTCTGGTTCAGCAGCAAAAGGCCCAAACACATCCATTCTTCCTATTTTGGTGATTATATCATCACCATTCATTTAGCTATGAGTCCTTTTGTTTGTCTGTTTAGTAACCAAAAATTCCTTAATTATCTCCCATTATGTATTGGCCATACCCACAGCTTCCTATATCCACATGATCAGTTGGATATAACACAGTTTGGCAGTGCAGAAAGCGGATCTTCCAGTGTGTTAAAGTAATTGAAACAGGGATTATGTCTTTGGTAAGGAAGAGGAGTAGTGCCTCGAGCAGTTATCTCTGCAATGAAAACAGAGAACTTCAGTGAGAATAAAGGTACATGTCTATCTTCATGACACACAATATGGGCTACTGACTCATCAAGCTGTTTCTCATTTGTCAAGTTAGACTCTCGTGCTTTCATTTTTATGCTTCTTGCAATTAAGCATTATTTCTTATCAGATTAACAACTTTTTTTTGAAGGGAAAAAATCCTACTCAAACCCCCACACGCTTCTCAGAGGAAAAAACACACCTATTCAGTCACTGACGGGTACTGTGGTGCATGTTTCAAAATGTTAGTTTTACTATCTTCCAAATTTCTATTTATGTGCATGCAGCTTTTTGTAAACCAGGAATGTTTCCAATATGTTCTTGGAGGGGTGTGTGTGCATTTATTGATTTATTTTTCATTTGAAAGCAAAGTTTGCCTATTTATAAAACATGAGCCATGCCACTTGAAAATACCTCACAGAAATCCTCACCTTGAGGACAGCCAACTAGTACTTCAGTGAAATTAAATGCTGTGACTAATGCCAGCAATTATCCTCCTTTATTAATAGCTATAAAGAGCCTATTTGTTTCCATGCTGGTGCTTACAAAATTGATCTGTTTTAGTGAGTGCTGAAGTGCAGATTTATTAGTATTTCTCTCAGTATTGGAGCAGGAGATCAGCCGACACAGATCTGCTCAGAGAAAAGTTAAATGGCATTTTTTTGTAAGTACAAATTTATGACACAGAACTGACAACCAGGAGAGGCTGCAATGAGGATTGCTGAGAGTCTGGTCACTGCATTAAAAAGATCAGAGTACAACATCATCAGTACAAGACCATCCCCTCAATGCCTGATTTAGCTGAAACTATTTGAAGATTAAACCAAAAGACCACACAAAATTTAATGTTTTATGGATGGAGAGTAATTTTTTATAAGTTGAAAAAGAGCTGAGTAAAAGAGAGAGACCAACAGTTACACTGTAGTTACAACCATGTTTTTCATTTAATTCTAATGTTGCATACCAGGAAAAGAAAGGAAAATTCTAACTTTCATTTAAAATACGAGTTTCAGCAGAGACATTAGGAAGGTATTGTACTAATACCAAACTAATGAAGAAGATGGTAGTACGTTCCCTTTTTAGTTTTTGGCTTGTGCTAAAGCTGAGTACTATTCCAGTCACCTTTTACTTTCAGAAGATTTAATTACCATAACTAGCTTTAATTTTATATTGATTAAAGTGCCTCAAAGGAATTCTGTTAAGGTAGCATGCTTAAGGTTCAGACTCTATATGCAAATAAAACAGATACAGTTAAAAGCCTTGTCATTTGTACTCCTTATTGCAATAGAATGCAGTCTTGGAAGGCAAATCTATCCAGTAACAGATTTCAATCTGACCTGACAGCAAACTTACAAATGTTCCTGGAGTAATTTTTCATTTTAAAAGAAAGTAATGCATTTAGCTAAAAGTATGAACTGCAGCAAAGTCTGTGCTTCAGATATCTAAGCATATTTTCAACCCGTTTATTCTGTTATGAATATACATCTGATTTTATATTACAGAACTGCTTACATGCCTAACTACAAACGCTCTACTATTGCATGAGATACAGCCCTGGCC
>WBNP01000674.1:128840-148117 GCA_013401095.1 Passerina amoena | reverse complement strand
TTTTTTCTTTGTTATTAAATATTTTACTTCTCAAATTAAAGTTGGTTGCTTCATGAAAAGAATTTCATCAGCAGTAATTTAAATTTTCTAACTAAAGGAATATTTTGTGGAAAATTTCTGTTTGGCAAAAAGAAATTAGCTCAGCTTTTGCAATATAACTAAGAGAATATCTTATTTACATTTTTCCTATTATTCATCGAAGTGATTCAGTGTTACCAGGGAACAGCAGAAACAGTCCTCCTGCAGTAAACAGAAGCTAACACAGTTAATATTGTGAGTTTCCTGCATTGAGGTAATTTTTGAGCAGTTACCCAGGGTGCTAGCTCAGATTCTGATGGCACTCTGCAGCTCCTCGTTGTTTTACCATCCTGCAGAAAGGGCTTCAGCTCTGCACAATCTCCCTGCTTGTCATTTCCCCTCCCGCTGCTAGAGGTTGCTAATCAGGCGCAGCTTTCCATAACTTTTTCTGAAATGATAACTTAAATACTTGGATCACTTGGATGCCCTGCGTTAGGAAAACCCCACCCACCCCATGTGCAGATGTGCTGAGGGAGGTAGAAACAGACTTGATGATGTGAGGAAACAGCAGTAACCTCACAGCCCTGAATAACCCCACCTAAACAGTGCATGCCACCTTTGTGCCATGAGAAACATCCTCTAAGGACTGGCACAGTGCAAATCCTCTGAAGAAAGAGTGGAAAGAGCATCTGTGGCGTTTTTGCCCTTGAATGTTTTGGGATTTTTGCAAGTCCTAATCTCTCTTACATGACAATATTTTTTCCTCTTCATTGCCTAATAAAATAGATATTACACCTTACATTTTTAGGTATGCAGACACATAGATTAATGAAGCAGTAAGTATATGTAAATTAATTGCTGGTTTATAGAATGTATACTCCTAAACATGGTTACACACTAACTGCACTGCAGTTAAATGTCTAAATCTAATAAATTACATCAGGTCCTGTAAAGCTACCATCTAATTAGCATCAAATGTTTACTATAATTAAATTATATATGTCAAATCGAAAAAAAAAAGATTATATGAATCTGCATTGCAACCAAATTAAACAGTTAGCAGGGGGAAAAACACCAAGAGCCTGCAGTAACAAGAAACTTACAGTAGCTTTTTCTGCGGATGGAAAAGCCTCTGTACATTTCACAATTACCTACAAGTACATGTGGTATCTAAGGTATCACTTCAGAAAGGAACAGAGGCCCCCATTTATTAGGATTTATTTTTTCAGCTGATGCAGTTTTTCTACAGAGAGCAAAAAACCTTCCATTCTGAAAGGCAAAATTTGTAACAGTGACCATTTTCTTGAACTACAAAGGCAGAATAATATCTCTAATTTTTGCTAGACAGGAGAAGAGTGTTTTGGAATAGATTTGATGGATGGGTTTTCCCTAAAATTTGGTTTGTGTCAGAAAATTACAACTGTTAAAAACTTGTATATCACTGCTTCAGGTATTTTGGTGACTGCAGTGTAGAGTTCATGTAAAGCTGTCCAGATCTGCCACAAACAGCACTCTCATAACCACTTAAAATTCCATATAAATTCTTGTGTCTGCAATGTGGATGTATCGCTGTATCCCAGCCCTTTGGCAAAACATGGGACACAGAACTTCTGCATTCAAAGACAGCAATGCAGAGAGAACTCTCCAATCACATGTAGCTCATATTCTCTGTCCATGGCTATTTTTCAGCTTCTCCTAACGCATTTTATTTTTTTTCTTTTTTTTTAGGCTGAGCACTGTTATATGCATGATGAGAGAAAGAAGCTTTTATTTGTTTTTAACTGAAAATCTTTCTCTCCAAGGACTCCCTGTGAGGCATTCACTGTGTTTCTCCTATTCATTTGTACTACCCAAAGTGGAGATGAAGTTAATGATTGCTTGTGATGGGTTGGCCTTGACCAGATGCCTAGTGACCATCAAGCTGCTCTATCACCCCCTTTCTCTATAGAATCATAGAGCCTGCATCAATGCTGAAGAAATTTGAATGCTGTTGTAAAACAGGGCTTCCTCAAGTTTCCTGGGAACACTGAGGGAACGAGGCAGACTGATCCTTGATTACTTCTCTATAAACCTCTGCTTAGGGTTGTGGCAATATGTTAGTGCATGTCTGAAACCCAGTTTATGATTCTGATGATGTGTGCAGAGCTAGATAATAACAGGTAATGCCATTAACATTTAGAAGAATGAAAATTCACTTATTTTTACCATTTTGCTTGTTTTATGCTAACACATATTTGCATTTTCTCATACTTGTATGCCAGGATGTGGTGAAAGGGGAACTTTTGACAGGGGAAAAAATGTGAAAAATATAATAAATTCTTTGCTTACTTTAGTAATGCCATCACAGAAATGTTTAAAGTAGTAAGGTTTACCATAAGGTTGTCATTTACAATGTCATGGATGCCAAAGTCCTTTAGTGCTCATCTCTTTATCAGTAAAAAAATGCATAAGGCCAAAAGGCTGCTACAAACACACTGAAGTTTTTTTTCAATTTCTAGTCAAATCATTTTAAATAGGAGCATTTTTCCAGAATGATTGGCAAATGAAAGAGGGCTAGGATCTTTATGTACGTAAAAAGTATGGTATTAAGGGGAAAAAGAAAATCCTGAAAAAAAGGCCAACCCTGCTTTGGGATCACTATTACAGTTGTTCCTATGGTAACCAGTTATTTGTGCTGCATGCATCATCATATATATTTCAGGAACTAGAGTGCTAGAAAAAGGGGAGGGGAAAAGAGCATGTATTACACTAAATTAATTCCAAAGACAAACCCATGTTGGAATACTTGACCCTTTGATTCAAAGCAATGTATGATTTCACCCACTTGACACTTGGAAGTGTGGTTCTCGGAAAAAAAGGCTATGAAAAATTGGCATATACTTACTCATCTGCTTCTCATTTTGTTCTGAATCATATCTCTAATTCATTGCTAAATAGCAGTTTCAGTCTTGTCTGAGCTGCACACCCAAGGTGCTGAGGGGAGGAAGTGTTTGTTTGCTTTCCAGACCACCTATGTCCACAGGACCTTTAGCACTGGGAAAACACTGACAGACATCTGAAGTAACTGGTTCTCACAAAAGGCAGCCCCAAAAAAGAGGTTAAATTACCTTTCAGAAATTCACCTGGGAGACAAGATCTACCTTCAATAGTGTTCAGTCTTTGGTATAGGTAAAATTAGGCTCCTCTCCAAGGTTTCTTTGTTAGTGCATTCAGGGCTTTGGTGTGAGGTCCTCAAATGCTAACCCTCCTGGGAAGATGCAAAAAGATTTAACTGGTTCTCAGCACCTGGACTGAATAAACTAAGCTGGCAGCTACTGAAACCTCCTTTCCATATCGTATCCTGTATCTGTGAAAGAATTTAAACTCTAAATTTATCAAATTTTTGTAGTTAATTACAAAGAAGCTTTGTTATTTGCACTTCCAAAATTATGAGACCATGGATAAAATAACCAAATCCCAAAAGTTTTGAGTCCCTATTCCGGCTTAAGTATACTACAATTCAAATTAAAATCACAGGGAAATAAGACTTTCTAAGAGATATTAGACTCCTAAATACTTTTTCATATCTGTTTTTCACTTTTACAAAACAGGAATTAAGTGGAATCTAGTACAGCTTATTCAAAGCATCCAAGATCACACTTCAAATTTCACTTCATGTCTTGAGTTTGCCCCTCTGTCTGTGCATAAGTACTGAAAAAGTCAATCTGTATTTCCTATATAGGCTAGTGTAAGTTTTAAAATGTGTCATTCTTATGCTGAAGCATCTCAAGAAGCTCAGCCTGGTGAGCGCTGAAACTGTTGGACACATTCAGGCATCCTGTAAAAGGCAGCTGTGGTTGCTAATTTTCTCTAAGTGTGTCAAAATGCCACCATCTATATTTTATGCAATACCTCAGAGAATTTGGCTGGAAGCATGGGCTCAGTTCAATCAAAAACCTATCAGAGATTCAATCCACATATCTCTCAAAAGCACCCTATCATCAATATCTGCGTTACAGTGAAGTTCTCTGAGCTGCGCCGCTGTGCAAGGACAAATTTGATGTTACAGAGTATACAGAGACAGAGGAAAAGTGTTTCTTTTTCACTGCCTTCTCTGTGAGGAGGAAGTTCTGGCCCTTTTTTCTAAAGCTCTGTCTATATTTCAATTATTCGGTCTCTGAGTAAAATGCAACCCTGAGAGCAGCAATTACAGTTAAAATTGCCCCCTCAAGGCTGAGTGCCTTTTGTGCTAGACCAAGAAATCATACCTTTTCCTCTCTTTTCTTTCGCAATAAATCTTGAATGGTTTTCAGCACAATGTTATGGGATCATGTTGACAGGGAACACAAGTCCCTCAGCATTCCACTAGGTTAATGCACTGCCTAAATTTGGCTAGTGAAGCATTGTCTCAAACTAGGAAATAAAATAGATATGTACATCTTGAAAACTTCTCTGAAGTGTTGAGAGCTGAATTCTGTATTTTGTCCCTTGCCTGTGCATCCCATCCACAAACAATATGACAGGAGGAATGAAATATGAAGCTAGTAATTGGGAGAGGGTCTGCAATTAGAAGGGCAGGCTGAGATGGTGGTACAGAAAAAAGGTGAGAACAGGGAAAAGTTTAGCCCAAGTTAGGAAGACTGAGAATGCAAAGATCTTTAAGGAAGATGGAAAGATGAGCCTCCTCTGTGCCATCTGCAAGATGGGGCATGGAGTTGAAGCTTTTGCTACTCTGTAAATTTTCTCATGAATTGCCAGTGCCATTGGACATGGCTGTAAGTACTACTGCATTGCAGCTGCTACTGAGGGCTTCGACATCTGACTGTCCTGAGTTTGTGACTCATGGGCAGGACCATCATTGCTGCTCTTCTTGATACAGTTTAAAGGAAAAAGCTGTTGAAGTTCTTTTGCAAGATCTTTCAGCTTCGTCATTCTTGCTCTTCTCCTGTAGAAATTGTGACATCTTCTCTGAGCTGGACTCACATGATTTATCACAAACAACATGCAGACTTATCCAGATCCTTGCACTAAGGAAGAAAAATCACAAAACCCCCATATATTCTTTCTAATTCAACTGTGAATTTCTTGTATAAAAAATTGTTCTGCAAATCATAACATCTCTAAGTTCCCTGGGCTTTAAACTGTGTACAATATGTACTATATTTTGAATTAGATTTCCTTCATGGTTTTAGTGTACCTCACTCCACATGTTCATTTATACACCAGCGTATTTATTCTCCAAAGCATCCATAATGTTCAATCTATTATTCTATATATTATATATGTGAAAGAGTGATTACAATCGACAAAAACAACTGAAATATATTTAATATATCTTGTGAAGATAAAATAATCAGGGAGTGTGAAAAAATTTCAATTATTATTAATTTTTAGTAAGGTTCACAGAGCTGTAAAGTCTTAAGGATGGGCTTTACAATCTTTTATATACGTTTTCCTTCCATGGATATGCTAAAATTCTTTCTTAAATTCCTGTATAAAAAGAATCAGGTGAAGAAACTAAAGGGGTTACCTTTACACTATTTTCAGTCTCATATGCAGAATTCCTGATATTTTTCTTGTGTCCTTTATGGTTTTGTTTTTTTTTTTTTTTAATATATATAAGTATTTAATTGCTTAAAGTTTAAAGCCCATACTTCTGCAATATTTTCTGTTATTTGCAATTTGAAAATATGCAATACCTTTTTAAAAGTAGACACACTCCCCAGCTTCTGGAAAAATAATACTAAGAAACCACATAGTAGTATATAGCTAAAGACTGAGATGAGATGAGATGTTGAAGAGGATCCCAAATATTTTGCAAAGTTTCTTTTGATGTTTATGGAGCTGGAACACATTAGAAAGATTATAGCCCACTTACAACAGATGATTTTATGGGTTTTTTTTTGGATAAAGCATGTAACATCTTTGAAACAAAGCACACATTTGAACACAAATTGGACATTTTTCCTGTTTAAATGAGATTATCTATTCAACCATAGCTTTGTGTATCCATGTGAGCCTTTTCAAATGTAATGAAACTGAATCTTTTGAATATTGGTGTGCTGAAACACCACAAATGTGACAGTTCTGTACCTTCTGCTCCTCACAGATATCACATATATTCCATTCCTGAAGAGGGCTCCCTCCCACTCCCACCAACGTTTCCTCTTTTCCAGATTATCAAGTGCAAACATTCAACATTCAAAGAACATTCAAAGAACATTCAAAGAAGTTCAAATCCACTACACTTTAAAGACATCCTTGACCCTGCAGCTTCTTTTCTTTCCAGTGGGAAAGAGGTTATCACCCTGATATCAGTGTGGGCTGAATATGCAGCTGATTTCAAAATAAAGCACTTTGGATCAAAACTTGTGCATATTTGATCACTTCTAAAGCCCCACATGTTACTCGTGAGAGTGACTGTAAGTATAAGGATGCTGGTATGCTGGGGTTTTTTTAATAAATAGGAAGAGAACAGCATATAATGATGTCAACCATTCTGCAGTAAAGAGAAAAGAGAGTAAGTTTTAAGATGGTGTGCTGTTCTAGACTGAGACTTACTTGGAAAAAAAGTTTTACTGATAAACAAGTAGAAAATACTTTTCATCTTTTAAAATAGTTACACTTTTCTGTGCTAGTCTAACCAAACTCAAATGTTGTTTTACTTTGGCAGTCCTAATGAGTAGTGCAGCTACATAAACCATGAAAAAGCATCTATTTAAGCTATAACAATTAATGTTCTGTCAAAAAATAAAAACCAACACAAAAAAACCCCACAACAACAACAGTTGCAACAGAGTAAAATCAAAAATCAATTTGCAATTGTCAAGCAACTTGTTTCCAATCATGTTTTAATAACTCAAAATCCAGATGAAGGCATTTAAAATATACAAAATTCATTTTTACGCCTTTCATCACAAGAGTACTGTAGAATATCTGGCACAACGCTAGAGTTGACCCTAAAGCAGTGAAGCAGTGTGAGGTGAATCTCAGGAAGCAACTGTATTGAACCTTATGGTTGAAACATTTTTGTTTGCTGTCTTGACTTAAATGCTGTTTTAGCTTATTGCTTAAGTAAGCTTTAAAAATGTCCCATTGTTTGCTTTGATGCTTAACAGTTTTTAAGCTAATTGTGCAAACTGTACTTTTTCTCACTACCATCTTGCAATTTACAGCTCACCCTCCAGCTCAAGCTGCTACTTTGTTTACACCTCATCAAATTTCCTTTAATTCTCTTCATCTCCTTTGCTGATAAAGTCATCTCTCTTTCTCCCACTGACTTGAAAACAGCTCAGTAGAAAGCAGTACATCTCTTGCAAAAGTTAATCATGAGAGTAAAATGATTTTGTAGTTTGATGTTGGCATCATGGCAAATAAAAGGACTTCCAGCAGAGCTTCATCTAACCTTGTTTCCTATTTAGAAAGAGATTTGCCTTGAACATAGATGTTGTCAGAAGTCTGCTCTCCTTATAGTGCTATGGCAGAGCAGGATTCTTATTACAGCTATTATATGAAAAGAAAATTTTCATTTATTTCAGCTCACAGAATCAAAACCTTAATTACTCAGTAAAATTTTTGGGCTTGTGAAAGAGAGTACGATGGTTCTGTCAACTAAAAGGCTAACCTAACTGCTCTAGGTAATAGAAATAATACAGATGAGATCAAAGTGAAGTGACTCAGTCTATGAATCTGTTTTAAAGTCTGAACAGCAATACTGGGAGCTTTTGTAATGCTCAGTGGATTTAACTTTGAAGTTGTTTCTCCTGCTTACATGGGGAAGCCCTGCTTATATCACATGAAGTCCCTGACTCCTTGCAAGTGGGGTGAGTAGCAAACTGTGAAGGATGGCACATTTTCTGGTGGTGTGCTCTTTCCAGAGGATGTGGCTGGGCATGGATGAGGCTGTCCTGTCCTGACCATTCCCCTCTGGAGGTGGTCTCACCTTCCAGCAGCATGAGCCTTCCCTGAGGGAAAGATGAGCAAAAGCTGGACCCGAAAGCTTTGGGAGGGCTGAGATGGAACAGGCAGAGGGGTTTGAACATGCAAGCTGCTGCTAGCACTGCACCTGAAACCAAATATGTAGGGAAGACTTGGGAGAGCAGGGAGACCTTCCAACAACCTCAACCAGGTTTCTGGGCAACTTCTTCCTTCTGAGAACTTGGAACATACTCTATGGAATTAGCATTATTTTTGTAGGGTTAGCATTAATTTTGCAGCTTATCTATTAATATTTTTTTATTATTTCTCCTGGACATCAAAAAAATCCTTTAAAAACCCTGTTTTATCTATATAAATAAAAACATTTTAACCTTAAAGCTTTGATGACAGCTTTGCTGTACTCAGTATAACAAGTTGTTTACCAGCCCTGACCTCAAATGTCATAGCTGCTTCAGAGTGCCATCATACAATGAATAAAATTAATATAAATCAACTAGAAATAAATGAATTTTAATCCACATTGAGAGGACAGTTCTACTTATTCCTATTCCTCTTTGGTTCTACTATTCACAGAGGCAAAATTTGCTAGTTTTGTTCTCTGAGTTAGGCCATACAACAAATGATTAGCTCAGTCATATGAATCATCTGCAAAATTCAAGACATTTTTTGTAGCAATTGATTAGATTTAAGAATATTGTTGTTTTGTGCCTCCAACTCTAGGAAAAAAATCTGCATGAAAACCCCCACAACAACAAAACTGTAAGTTGTGACTGCTAGTTCTGTTTTCTGAAAGGAAGTGGAACAAGATCCACAACATTTTTGCCCTTATCTTTAAGCCAATCTATAAGTGAATTACGACATTAAATCCCAATTGTATACTATGCAGTTGGACCCTAATATCAAACACATAGCAGAGCACTGTGAGCTCAAACATAGAGTTTCAACAGTTCATATTTGGATCTGTGCTTTACTTCCAATCACAATACCAAAAACAAGAAAGTCCAAAGATAAATCTAACCAGAGACAAGGAATAAGCAACAACATCTGGCAAGATTCAGGATAGAATTAGGCAGTTACATGGATAATCACAAAATCACAGAATATACTGAGCTGGAAAGGACCCACAAGGATCATTGAATCCAGCTCCTGGCTCTGCACAGAGCCATCCCCAAGAGTCCATAGCAGTGTTATGAGTATTATGGATACGTGGAAGATAAAGATTTTTGTGAGGAAATGAGGTTTTGATCCTCTCCTGCACCAATTGCCCTGACAAACTGCAATTCTATTGTGATAGATGCAGATATTTTTAAGTGTTTGTATTTATATAACCTCTTCGATTTTAGTGCTTCTCAAGTATACTTTATGTCACTTTTTTAATATACGAATTATTAAATCATATAGTCTGAGGAATTGTTTCACTTTTTGGGAAAACCACTCCTCCCTTCATCCTTCTCTAATTTGCCTCAGTTTTAAAAGTCTTTTATTTAATATCCACATTAAACTGCTAGGTCTATAACAGAAAAAAGAATACATCTTCAAATCCCCTCTGAGATTTTTCATCTGAAAGTCCTCTGATTTACTAGTGAAAAAAATTGATCTTTGTACTAATATGTGTATAGAAATGCATGCTCATGCTGACTTAAAGCACAGTTCTGTGCTCTGCTTAGAAATAAGCACTGAATTTTTCTTACTTCTGATGCACTTACAGAACTTATTCTTTGGTGCTTTTTACATGTCTCGCTAGTTTTAAGTAATTTTGCTCCCTACTCTTTCCAATTTTATCTCTATAAATTTGTTCTATTCTTTTGCAAAATTATTCTTAGACATGTACCAGTTTCCAGCATCCTGAAATTCCTCTCTGCTGAAGGAGTCTCTCTCAGTCTTTCTGCCTTTCTCTGGCACGAGGCTAATTAAGTGTTGCACTATGAAGAGTCTGTTTCAGATATTAATTATACTGCAATATCTTCATTAGATTGCTTTTTATACCTGAATTTTCTAAAGTCTGTTTATTGGAAGCTCAGTTTTATCTCAGTGCTTTTCTCACACTTTTTCTGTTCTTGGAAGGCTGCTCTCTGTTTTTTTGTGATGACATGCACTGAAACCACCTTCCACATTCAAATGTCAACCAGGTCTTTCCTATTATTGAATTAGTTAAATTCAGATCTAAAAATAACTGCTCCAGTAGTTTTTCTTCAAAACAAATCATTGTCTCCAGATTAACTATAAAAATCCTCCCTCCTGTATTTGCTGTGGTAAAATAGTTAAAACCATGAAAAGCATAACAGAATATGAACAATTCTAAGTCAAAAGCTGTTTTCTTGTAATGTAGAGAATATGTTACAGTTTTCAATATACATAAACACAATTAAAAAACCCAACACCTCACTCTTATTACAGCTAACATTCATAGATTATTTTTTTGTGGAATACAAATGTCTTTTGCATTCCATGTTATTTTATCAGTCTGTTAGTTTTCAAGAAGGTGTTCAAGGTACAGTATAATAATTTACAGCATGATGGTGTATGTAGAGTGGTATAATTTGTCTTCATTTACCGATAAATTTTATATCTGAGTGATACATTCAAGGTACATGAAATGTCATGTAAGTTGAAAAGGGGTAGAGTGGCTATTTCAAGTAAAGCCCCTAAAGTCCTGTCATTATGATGTACATGTTTGGTCTCCTAAAAGAACCAAAATAGAGTAAATACTGCTGAAGTCAAATGAAATAAAACTTGCCAGTAATCAGGAGAACAGCAGAGATGTTTTGCCCGTTTCTGGTACAATAAAATAGTCAGAGAGAGAAAAGATGATATGCACCTGACATATCACACCTTGAACTATAAATAATTGTGCTTTGAAACATAGAATTCCTCCTTTACTTCTTTACTGCTGCTGTATAAAACGTCCTGACCTTTTCTTGGCAGTAAAATATTTTCCTTTTTTTTCATTCCCAAATTTGCTGTAGAGCTTGTCCAAAGAGCTCATCTAAGTGAGAATGATATTCCCCAAAGGCTTCAAATGATGAGAGGATCTTGCCCTTTGCTCTACAGCTATTCCTTCACAGTTATTGAGATACTCATCCCCACTCTGTAAAACAGTTCTATTTTCTTAGATCAAAACCATCCATTTCTCTTATTCAGAACACTGATTTGCCTCAAGAAACACTGAGAGAAAAATCTGTTTCTACTGTAATGTTATTCAGCTCAGAAAGAAACAATTGTGCAAAATGTTCTCTAAGTAAACGATGATATAGGCCTGATTTTTTTTTAATTTTTAATTTTTTTTCTTATTTTTTTGTCATCTCATATGAATTTATAATGACAAGGTAGAACCTAAAGCAATACAGAAATTAGGAAAGGAAAGTACTGTTGCTAACATTTTAAGAATGTCAACAGAATGTATAGAATGGTTATGTAGTTTTCTACTGAGTAAATGAAAATGTTCCTCATAAACATTTGGATGCAGTCATTTGACTCTATATTCTACCAGTTGGATATTGCAATAACTATCCCAAATGAAGAGCAGAATTTGAGCATATTTAAACTATTTATTATGTTGTTTGATGACAATGATGTTGCAGCAGCCAGCATTCCAACCAGCAATGCAACCTGCATTTTTCAGCATCCTGACTGTTTCCTGCTAAATTGATTACCTGATAAAATTTCAAAGATATCTTCTGCTGACAGATCATTACAGAAGGAAATTCTGAGCTCTCTCTGCCTACCTATGATCCAATTAAATATTGCTATGTAATTGTAAATGGCCTTTCAATTAGTGCTTATATTGTTGTCAGGACTCTGAGTGCATTGCTTGCTTTGAACATTGTAAAATATCTGTGAGAGTAAATTTATAATGATAATTTAGAATTTATTGTAGGCAATTCTACTGTGGGCTATGAAATTATTTTCTTTTGGACAGACTAATCTTTATGAAGAAATTTTATATGTGGAGCTCTTTTATTTTTTTTTAATTTCCATTTATAGGTTTTAGGAGAAAATAGAATAGATAAAATTCTAGTTATTCTGTTTTTTTTCTACAACACTAAATATCACTGCTTATGCCTTCCAGAGCACCAATATAAATACCTGTTTCAAATCAGGGCTTATGCATACTAAGATATTCAAGTTATTGATCTTCTCAAAGGAATATTTTTCTTTGCAATAAATCAGAAAAACACACACAAATACAGTTATTGATGGGTCCACTGATAAGGTTAAAAAATAGAACTGGGAAACTCCACAAAAACTGCCTACAAAACACGGCATTATAAAAAGAGAGAGAAAGAGAAAGAGAAAGAGAAAGAGAAAGAGAAAGAGAAAGAGAAAGAGAAAGAGAAAGAGAAAGAGAGAAGAGAAGAGAAGAGAAGAGAAGAGAAGAGAAGAGAAGAGAAGAGAAGAGAAGAGAAGAACTGCAGGTGTTAAGCATATTTCTCAATTTGCTTTATTTTCCTAGCTAAAATATTTAAGAGCTAAAGCAGAATAAGTGGGCAGTCTCCTTACATAAAGTAGACAGGTATTTTAACTGGAGATAATACCAATCACTTATATTATAGTTGAACCTGCTATATGCATAAATAGAAGTTTTATAGGCTTCAATATGAAAGATTTGTGTATTATCAAACTACAAATTCTAGTTTGTATTACATGCAGAACATATGTCTCTTTTTATTTCTTTTTTTTTTTTTTTCCATCTGGCAGTTCATTCTAGACATCTGTCTTGCCCAGAAAAGCTGCTCACAGTCTCTCATTGAAGGATTATTACCATGAGGCCAACAAAATACAGTCTATCTCTCATTTTTCTTCTGGAACAGTGATTTAGAAATAAAGCCAAGCCCCTGCAGGTGACACAGACATATGATAAAATGTGAGAAAAAGAAAGGGAAAGAGGCAGAACACAGAGAAAAGGTCTTAATAAATGGGCTCTGCTTTGTACTGTCTCTGTGCTTGCCTGAGCCCTCAATAAGAAGAATTTAGTGATGGAATCACATGCTGAGATAGGCACAGAGAGTATCCAGTTCATCCAATTCCAAATAGTGTGGATTTTGTCTGTGGTTCTTTTTAATTTCTTTCCCTGTTTGGTTTGTTGGTTTTTTTTTTTGTTTGTTTGTTTGTTTGTTTTTGTTTTTCTAATATATATCTACAGCTACTCAAAAGAAGGGAGAAGAGATGCTGGAATCACATTTTTCAGAGATACACAATGTAAGGAAAAGAAGCAATGGACAAAAGCTGAAAGTTGAAATTATGCCCTGGCTTAGAGAAGAATATTTTTCATTCTGTAACATATCAAATGGTGGAAACAGCTCAGAGATTCTGTGTAGTTTCCACCTTGAAGATATGCAAAACTCAGCTGGACACTGCCCTAAGTGCCCAAAAGTAGGCTGGCCCTGACATGTGATCCTGTGACCACCTGTTTTGAGTGGTTTGAAACAAATATTTCCAGGGTTGAGAATTCATTTACTAAATCTGGCTTCTATGATTTTTCTTCTTTATATCCAGAAAAAGCTTAAGCTTTGGTGGTTTATCAGGTTGTTTTTTTTACAAATACATTTTCTGAAATCAGTGGTGGCTTAACACAAGTACCTCCCATCCCACTATAATTCTAGATAACTTCACTTTCACCTTTTCAGTTTTGGATCTCTGTGGTGTACAAGAAGAGAGATGTCAGAGTTTAACAATCTTCTCACCCACCCTGTTCCAATAATATTTCCAACAGATTGAGGACCATCATATATCTAGTGGTTAGATTTCTGGCTCAAAGGGGAATATCTTAAAAATTTGCACGGCTGCCACCTTCAAATGAAAAGTCCTACACATATGCCAGGCAATCTTAGATAGCATCACCTTATAGGCCCACCATTAATGCTTTTTCATATGGTTTACACAACTTTTTCAATTTCTAATAGGATTAACATTTAATTTTGAGCATTGACAATTGTTTCCCATGGGGGTACTTTTCATGCAGGCGTTTCATATGGGTACTTTGGTATCTGTTTAGTATTCAGAAAGCTACATTCACTTGGTAGAATATTAACTTGAAAGTGAGGACTGGATCTCTTTTTTCCAATCTGCACAGTATGTAGACGATACAGTTTACCTTTCACCTTCCTTCTTGTATTAAAGTCAAGAGTTTTGTTTTCTTTTGAGTGAGCAAGCTTCACTAAGCTTTATCCTAAAGTGGTCATACATGTTATAAACCCAAGAATTTAGTCTCAGATTGATAAAGTTTTTCCAATTTCTTTGTTAAGGATTAAAAAACACTGTTAATAAATTTTTTAAGGATAGATGAATTAATGCCACATCAGACTTTTTTCTATTGAATAGAGCAGAAAACACAAGGATGTTAAATAACTTTTTTTTAATTATTCCAAGTATTGATAGCACAATTCTATAACCTATATTTTTTACTTTAAATAATCAACCATTCATGACAGAGCAGAAGAGAAAGGGAAAGAACTGTTAGTTCAGTGGGAAGTACAGACCTTATCTGGTCTCCAGAACTTCAACATATTAAATACTGGCAAATGGATTCAAACCCATACTTTTTTTTTCTTTAAAGCTGGACTGGTTTCAAGGGTGCCAAAGAATTTTGATTTACACGTGTTTGAGTGATCTTTCAGAGGAGACTGATAGAGGTGCTGGTGAGGCACATTCCTGGGATCCCCTACAGAAGATGCAGGCTGACCCCCAGGCTCCAAAGTGCCTCTTACAGGACTTGCAGCACACACAGTTATTTCTCCCATTTTTCAGCTCCTCAGCCTGTACAATGGGCCCAGGTAAGGCACAATCTTATTTTTCAGCCACATAAGGCTCAGCTGCCCATGGTGTTTTTCTTGGATATGTAACATTCTGCATCATCATTAACAGGTGGTTTCCAGTGCTGATTTTGAGTCTGAGTATTTTTTATACCAAGATATATTTTGTATGTATTATGGCTACAGCTACATCAGTGTGTTGTAAATTCTGCTCCTTCCTCTTCTAAACAAGGTGAGAAGTGAAAATTTTCATGGTCTCTCTGAGCTTTTTTAATCTTGAAAAATCTAGTAGACACAATTAACATGTTTAATACTCAGTTTCCCAATGGGAGTCTGATGTCTCAATGTAATTTAAAAAGCCA
Source organism: Passerina amoena (assembly GCA_013401095.1). Lineage (NCBI taxonomy): Eukaryota > Metazoa > Chordata > Aves > Passeriformes > Cardinalidae > Passerina > Passerina amoena. The sequence goes on along the minus strand of WBNP01000674.1, from coordinate 133,068 downwards.
GTGATCAAAAGCTAGAAAATATATTTTTGAGAGAATATATAGTGCTGCATATCTTCTGTTCTTTACACTTCTGAGTTTTCTTAAATTTAAGCTTATTATCTTTGTTTAGCCATTGTAGTGGTGGCAATAGTAGCAATAGCACTAGTATTTGTACAACAGAATATTCTAAAATAGCAATTTTAATTATAAACAACAAAAAAGATGAGGTATATAATTGAGAACATAATTGAATTTCTGTCCTTTCTCATTATACCTAGAAAGTAAAACCTAAAGCAATCTACCCCTCAAATTCATTAGAATTAGGTAGTTGAAAAAAAGGGAGGTCTGTGCTTTTGGGTGTCACTCAAATTAGGGGAGGGTGACTTCTCATTAGTCCTGAGAACAGCCTCAATGGACTCTTAAAGGAACAGTACATATCTGTTTTTTACACATCTACACTACACACCATTTTTACACATCTACTTTTTATTAGCAAAGTAGACAAACATGTTCACAAGTGCTAACTCTTCTTAGGAATAAAATTTTGTCCTCAGTAGAGGGCAACACTGACTTTAATTTCAGCAAGACAGAATTTCTTTCTTACATAATTTATTATGGTAATTTGTTTTATCATATTAAGTAGAATAAAATGGACACATTTTTATGACAGGTTTCTGTGGTTTTATTACTTTCTTAACCATAAATTAAAATATTTCTTTCTACTTTTCTGCCTACTCAAGTTCAAGTCCATTAACCTTACTGAATTTACTGGATCTTGCTGACTTTTAACAAAGTGAAACACAACATCATTGAATTTGTTCTGCTATCCCTCAGGTGCTGCATAATTTCCTGATGTTTTTTATTTAGTTCTAAATATGAAAACCAAATGGCAAACAGATTTTTAAACCTTGACTGTTCAGTATAATTGAGTTAGTAATGTTTCAAGAAACCTTTCACATTCAGCTCAACCAATTTATTGATCAAGACACTAATTAACCAGTGGATAAATGTGTTACTTTGCTCTTCTGCTCTCTTTTCCCCTACAATATGACAGCAGAAATACAGTAAGTCCATAATGTGCAATTAGCTACTCAAGATTATACTCTCTCTGAAGCCTACAGTTCACCAATTTCCACAGATTTGCATAATTCTCACCTGCTTAATCTTTGGCAACAGAAATACCAGTGACTTAAAGTATCAATCACATAGGTCTTTTCTGCTCCCTGCTTTGCTGGGTGCTACTTTAAAAGAAGAATATGGAAAATGACAGGATGTACAAATCACTCTCATTTGCTATAAAAGGCATTTCTAGACACACAGCTAATGAGTTCCCCAAAGAATCAGCTAGGCTAGAGGTCATAAGTTTAGCCAGTCCTAAACCTGAATAGCAGAGTATTATGGGAATTTGTTTCATTGATTAATATGAGTATAAAAAACCTTACTGTATAACACATGCAAAGTAAAATCATATTTAAATAAAAGTATAAGACTGCTATTCATAGATTCTACTGAGAATCAGTGACATATTACTTACAGGTCCAAAATTTTAACTTCCAAAATTTCTAAGATATTTTCGGTGGAACTCAAACAAAGCCAGCTCTGGGGAGAAACCTCATTATGTACTCCTAGTTTGTTAGTCCCATACTTTGATAGCCAAGATGCTTTCCTTCACTAAAACTATGCTTAGGTACAGGGTCACACATAAAACTGTCTAAAAATGAAAGATAAAACCTTTACACAATCAAATAAAAAAAATTGCTCATGTAGACAAGGAAATCTTCAGATGAAGCAAGCAACCAAACCAAGCAAAAGCCTATCAAACATCCTAAATACAGGAAAGTAAAATTGTGTCTGTTTCCTTTTTCTGCCCCAGCCTGATTTTTTTTATTTACATACTCTCCTGTGGTTTTCCATATGGACTGTATAGCAAAATTAAAAACTTGAAATCAGTGCCTATTTAAAAGTCATTTTTCTTAACATGTTTAACCTGAAATGCTGATGGCATGGTTACTTGTTTTCTAACAACTCACTAGCACGCTCCTTAACTTTCTCTTTTGAAGTTGAGCGCATTTTTTAAAACTGGGAAGAACATATATATTTTCCCTATTCTCCACTAGTTGCAGCATGTTCTGATTTTAATACATAAGTTATAGCCTTCTTCTTCCATCTTGCACTGGAGCAGCTGAGTCAGCACACCCAAGGTGTGCTGTTGAGCTGCAGTCCTGGTTGAATGCCTAATGTGCTCTTTCATTATGCTGATAAGGTGATGAAGTATAAAGCTTGTACTGTGTAATTTCCCCATATGCTTCTAGGATCAACAGCTTAGGAAAAGCAATCCAGCAGCTCTGTCTTTTGTAAGGTAACATAAGGAAGGTCATTCCTGACACTTTCTGACATACACGTTGCGAAAATGCCTGAAACTATTCCAAATAAATCCAAGCATGAATCCATAAATCCAGTGCCAAACTAATAATTATAATTAAAAGAGCTGAATAAGGTATTCATTGAATTAAAATAAAACTATAAAATTAAAAAAAAATTCAAAATATTTTTTACTCTGGGAAACATTATAGGAATATTTTAGGAACATAAACCAGTTACATAAGAGTTACAGTTTGGCAGAACCAAATCCAGAAGAGAGTGCAACTTTTGGTTTGAACAATAAATATTCAAGGACTTACACTTGAAAATGTCAGAAATATCATCAGTATAATAATAGGAAAATTTAAGGTTTTAATTCAAAAATAAATATTTCTATACTTTCACATACTATATTCACATACTATGCATTGCAGTCATACTAAAATGTAGCCCCAAAAGGGCCATTCATCCCTTCTTTGATCAAAACTGGCCTTTAAAACAGCAATGTTTGACATGAGTGCACAAAAGAAAAACAATATTCATTCTCATATTTTGATGAATCTTCTACTTTTGAAAGGCCGGTAGAATCTTCTACCGGCCTTTCAAAAATAGATTGAATTGTAGATTATTTCAAATATTTTCCTGAAATGTGTGAAGATTATAGCTGCATAAGAGTCTTCATGCAAGGAGCTCCTTCCTGACAGTTTAGCGCTAAAACACTGATGGTGTTATTTCTTATTTTATGATTAAATTAAGATGAATTACATAACACACAAAGAAGTAATTGAACTTTGAAGGACCTGAATTTTCTGTTCAGAATCAGACTAAAATCAAATGAACCAAAAAACAATTTGAATGCTAAAGAATAATTTATGTGGAATTAGATACTTATCTAGATGGTGATGATAGTTTCAAGCTAATAAAAGGTTTTGTCTTCTGTTCAACCCCTGTCTAATGAAATTGCAAAAATAATTCCTAAAGTAGTGGAGAAACATCCTCAGCTGCTCAACAACATTAATTACTGTGAATCATTCGGAAGTAGCTTAGTTTAGCAATCACTTCTTTATGCTAAAAACAACTTTTTAGAACAATGGACAACTATTGTTTGATGAACTGTAGCAGTTGTTAGTCAAATCCCAGGGTCTGAAAAATCTTGCTTTCTTTTGTTGTGTTTGTATTGAAAATAAATATTTCCTGTTATTAGATAAAATCCTGGAAAATGTATGGATTGCAGGATGGCCTTGTTAAAATAGCACTAATATTTGAACTCTCTTATTGTCCTAATAAAAAAATAAATAAATAAAAAAGACCAAGAAAAATCAACTGACCTAAAATACTTCATATATTAAAAATACTCATCCAATCACATTTTACAATTGAAAAGACAGAATCCAAAAGAATTATTCCCTTTGCAAGGTACATAGGATCATAGAATGGTTTGTGTTGTGAAGGACCATAAAGATCATCTAACTCCAACCTCCCACAAGACCATGTTAAACAAAGCTCTGTCCAGCCTGGCCTCAAATATCTCCAGGATGAGAATCTCACGATCTCTCTGGGAAATCTGCTTCACTACCTCACCACCCTCACAGTAAAGAATTTCTAATATCTAGTCTAAATTTAACCTCCTTCAGCTTAATATCATCCCCTCTTGTCCTTTCCCAACATGTCCTTCTGAAAAATCCTTCTCCAGCCTTCTGGCAAGCCCCCTTTAGGTACTGGAAGGCTGCTATGTGGTCTCCCTAGAACCTTCTCTTCTCCAGGCTAAGCAACCCCAGCCCTCCCATCTCACAGGAGAGTCACTCCAGTGGTGTGATCATCTTCAGAGCCTTGCTCTGGACTTGCCAGGTCAATGTCTTTCTTGTGTTGGAGGCCCCAAATCTGCATA
>WBNP01000674.1:7265-128440 GCA_013401095.1 Passerina amoena | reverse complement strand
CTTGCCCTAAACCAGGACAGCAGAGTAGAGGGATCAATCCCCTCCCTCGATCTGGAGGTCATGACTGTTGTGATGAAGTCCAGAATGAGGTTGGATTTCTGGCCTGTGAGCTTTTACTGACAATTCAAACAGAGCTATGTGTTGATGAACACCCTCAAACTCTTCTCCTCATTCAGCTCCCCACCTGGCAACAACTGTGCTTGGGATTGCCCTGACCCAGGTGCAGACCCCTGGCCTTGTTGAATTTCATGAGGTTCACAGGAATCCCCTCTCCAGCCTGTCCAGCCTCTGGATGACACCCCTTCCAGCAGTGTGGTGACTGCACTGCACAGCTTGGTGTCACTGGCAGATGTGCTGAGGGTACACTCGATCCCTCAGTCCATGAGGCCAAAAAAGCTGTTGCAATGTGCCAGTCCCAATACTGACAGCTGAGGAATGTCACTTGTCACTGGTTTCCACTTGGACATCAAGCCATTACCCACCTCTGAGCAAGGCCATCCTGATGATTTTTTATCCACAGAGCGGCCCATTCTTCAAATCTGTGTCTCTCCAGTTTAGAGACAAAAATGTCACTTGGTACAGTGACACGGTCTTTACACTTTACAAACCCATAGTAAGTAAAGTGAAATTGTTTCCTCTGCCCTAGAGGTGCTTTTCTCAAAAATTACTCCACAAAGAAACTGGATACCTGAGTTGAACTATGCTGCAGCTTTTAAATGGCTACATTTAGCTTGTATAAAATCTTGTCCTTGTTCTGCGGAGCTTTGTTTTGACCTCTGTTTTTCTGTGAAGTTTGGGCTACAGATTTCTGCTAAAGAAATAATATCTGTCAAGCCAAAACATTTGTCTAGTCTAAAATCCAATCACTCTTCATGGTAGTTCCGAGATCACTAACAGGGTAACTTCTGCTGTGCCTTCCTGCCTCTGTCAAATAGCAGATTATGAACTTCCTGTTCTGCAGACCATCAATGGCAGTGCCCATTTATACTTTGATGCTGAAACAAAACAGTAACAGAGAGATCCAAGACAGAATTAGCATACTGTGAAAGAAAAAGGAGGTTTGTTCTAAATATGCTCACCATATCCTTTAATTAGGTGTTAACTTCCTTTACAAAGTGAGAAGCTTCTTCCTTTTCCCTTTTTAGAAACAATTGTTTCATGCCACTATTCAATTGCATCTCCTGTAGCTGAAATGTGGTTTTTTTTCCATGTAAAATCAAGTTGCACAGGTTTGATCATTCTGTTTCCTTAGTCAAAATCTTAAAATATAATCTTCTGATGATATAATTATAACTGCATACCATATTCAAAATACAGGAGTATTATGTCGTACTAATGTTTTTCCTTATGTGATCCATAATAATTCTCAGAATTCTATTTTCCATTTTTGTCTCTTCTAATCACAAAGATGATGTTTCATAAAAGTTACCTGTAATTGCATTTTTTTGTCTTTGCTAACTTCCTAATTTCTTTGAAGCCTGTCACTGTTTCTGAATACTGAACAATTTTCTCACCCAGCAGTGAAATGGCAAACAGATTGTATTGCTACTGCTTGTATCAACTTTGAATTCTGACTGGCACTTTATCTCTCAGACATACTGCATTATCAAATCTTACTCTTGAGATTCAACTTTTCAAGAATATCTTCCCATCACCAGCAAAGTTTTTATCTCACTTTCTCAACTTCTCCAAATCAATAAGTTAAAAAGCTCTCCTCATACCACAGACTCATGCAAAGCCCTTCCTTTGGGTAAGATGCTTGTTAATTATTTCCTCCCTTTTAACATTTAACAGATTATTAATCTACAAAGGGCTTTAAGAATATAAGAAATTTTTTCATTCAATTTTGAGGCAAATTTTTATTTTTGTAAACACTGTGCTGTTTATTTCCAAATAGGTAAGATTTCTATTTTCTGCTCTTTAAAAAAAAAATTTCTTTGCGTTTTTCCTGAACAAATATATGACTTATTATCTGTGGCTGTCGTTGCATTAATCAAAGGGACAGGACCACAATCAGACTAAGAACGATTTATTGCTTAGATAACATCAGTCTCAAAGGACATGAGATTTATAAGACAGCAAGCAGTTGGCCATAGTCTAAGATGGTCACAGATTCTTCATTACAAGGCAAGATATAACTTTCTGACCCAATAGGCTGATGCCACAGAGTTTATTTTGCTTTTTTGACCTATTACCTTTACTTCTTTCTACTGCAATGCAGATATTTTGTTCAATAAGGTCTTATTACATGTACACACATAAGTCTCTATTATAATGTATAAATTCTAAGTTTATTCTATACAATCATATTACTACATTATAAAACCCTTCATCATCTTATCTAATACAGTTTCTTACTTAAGGCACATTCTTACTTATAACTATAGAAATATAAATTTATGATTTTTCTGTTCAATGTCTGTGTATCTTGCTTTCACATCAACCTAGGCTTCTTCTAAGGCTGTAAATCAAACCCTCTTGTGTCGGTGAATATTTCTATCTTTCCAATTTCCACAATTATCTTGTAGTTCCTGATACCTTCTCTGAACTTCTGAAAAAAAGGAAATAGAAAACCTGAACAATACACTTTCCACTCCTCCCTGCAGAGTGGGAGATACTAATGTAATTAACAGTTCAGCATTTCTGATAATACACAATATACCATTACTAGCTGTAGTATGTGCCTTCAGAAGGCATGGCAATGAGGAGACAGTGATTTCAGGCACAATCCAGAGAGAGTTTAACCATACACCTGAGATGTAGAGAGCTTCATGTTGGCGTGAGTGGCTGCTGTAAACTTGAGCACATCTCCCATCATTTTTTGTTGTTTTTTATTTTTTCCAGATGAAGGGCATGAATTTTTCCATTTTTCTTATTTAGTAAGACAGAGGATTTTCTGAAAGCTTTCTTGCTTCTAATGACCTCCCTTGCCCTTATCATATTCCTTCTGGACTTCCTCAAGTCTTTGTTTGATAGGTGGTATATATTCTTCAGAACATCCAGAACAGTGTCTTTAAGTACTCTTCACTGTGTCTGCTGAGATTTTACTCTTTTAGCTGCTTTTCTTTCAGAATTTCAAAAAATAAAATTCCCATATAGCTCTCCCTTTATAGCTCTCTTTCCCCTTTATACCATGACAGGTTTATTTTTCTTTAAGAGTATTAAAAAAATTTTTGTGGAAAACCTTTTGAAAAGGAACTGCATCATCTGAATCCACAATACATCATATTTATCCATATATTTATTAGTTATAGTGTTTGTTGTATTTTCTGTCAATTTGTCTGGTACAAAGGTCAAATTTACTTGGCTTCAGTTCTTAATAACAGCTTAGAAATCTGATAAAGAGTAATTCTGCCCTCTCCAGAACAACATTTTTATGGATTATTTCTGTTTGTGTCAGTATTCAATTTAGCCTTCAAAAGGAGATAAATCCATATCATATATTCCTGTTGGCTTGTACTCTAAGCTGAACTTTAAATCCATATCCTGATGATAGAAATGTTTGCAAGTTACAAACCATAAGCACACCCTTAACTTGCTCTTATGTTCCTTGTTTGTATTAAGCAATACTGATGGATCCAAAGCAGACTCAGAATTAGTCCAGCCCCTCTGACCTCTAACGTGTTTAGACACTGAGGTAAAAACCCTTTATCTTTTCATGATGATTTCTGCTGAATCAAAAAGTAATCATAACTCATTGTCCTGTACTTGTCTGAACACAATTTCAGCCAAAGCTGTCAGCTGCAGAATTAATTCTTTTTATTGGCCCATGCCTTGTCCAGTCTACTCTCCCATTTTATAATTTCTTTTTAATAATCTCTAGTCACTTAAACCTGATTCACCTCTAGTGTTGCAGTAAAGAATATATATGTTTACTGTACTCTCATTCTTTCAGTTTATACCAAAGAATTTTTTCACTTTCCACTGCTTGCTTTTCAAATATCACACTGTTAAATTTACGTAGCCTTATTAAAATATCAGTGTCTTTTTTAACTGTAATCCTTCTTTCAATGCGAGCATAAAAAATCCCAAGACCTTTGGTCACCAAAGAGCCTGGAGACAGTGTGGCGCCCAACTATTGGTCTATTTTCCTCTTTAGGAAAAACACTTTAATTTTTATTCTGCTGCAGGAAAAGAAAAACACTGAACACTGAAACATTTCAAAACAGGGGAAGATTATGGAATCATAGGTCAGCTACACACTGAGGTTTTTAAGAGCCCTTGGCATTTCCCTAATTCAATGCCATGCTTAAAGCAGAGATGTCTCTGAATTCACACCAAGATGCTCAGGGTTCTGAATAATGAAAATTTCCAAGGGTGAATATTCCATAACCTCTTAAGAAACCTGTGTTAAAACCAAGATATTCTTACAGTACTGGGTTTTGTTCCCCCTTATATCTTGTCAGATGTTTCTCTGTTTCTATTTGTGACTAGTTTTCTCTTGTTTTCCCCCTGAGCACTTTGATACTAAGTCTACCTCAGTATCCTTGATAATGCCCTCAGAGACTGCAGCAGGTATCTCTTAGCACCTCCATCCCAGCCCACAGACAGCCCCAGTTCTCTCCTCTCCAGTGTGTGCCAGTCATGCCCACTCAGCCCCCCCTTCACAGAGCAGGTTCCCAAATCCTGACCATCTTTGTTGAGGGTCCCTCTCCATTGAACTCATCCATGTCCCTCAGAACTGCCCCTGGAGGACCCAAAGCTGAGTACAGTGCTCCAGACACAGGAAGCACTGAATGAAGGGGAGCAATCAGTTCCCTCAATCCCCACTGCACCACAGCTGTTACAGCACTGATGCAGTATGGTGTTTTCCTTCATCCACTACATTTGCTTTCTCTCATAGAAATAGCAACAGTTTATGTAGATGAGAGTTTGCACACAATTTCCACAGTCTAGGATGGAGCAGTATTAACACTGATGATGTATTCATGGTTATTTTTAAAATTACTTTAAAAGCTGTTTTTCAGAACAGAAAATCGTATCTCAGATTTTCTTAATAGTGGACTGACACCTACACTAAATCATATGTCAGGTTTATAAATCATGCATCTCTAAAAATCATTTAACTAATTTCTAAGTTATGAGCATGAATTATAACTTTGTTACTCATTTATACATTGCTTGATGGTTTCCATAAATCATATAACCTGATTGTAAAATGTATTGAATGATTAATAATGGTGCTACATTAATTTCAGATATGATGCAACTGTCTTTTGGTTTATGTAATAGATATCATATGATGTTTTATTATGACTCATGTAGTTTACTTTCCCTGAAGTCATTAAAGTATTCTGCTTGAACTCAGATTTTTATACTGTGAAGTCTGATATGTTGATCCATATTTGCCAAGAAAGCTGCTCTCACATCTCTAATCTTGTTTATAACCAACATATTTTGCTTACTTCAAGTCCTAATAACAACAAAAGAATAAGAATAAAAGAAATACCTAAGCATATATTAACTAAAATTTATTAAGGATTCCTAGTATTTATTGATTTTTTTCTGTCTGAGATAATGTCTGATTATGTTCTACCACATTGTGCCATAGCAGCTGCATTGTGTGTGGATACACCTTACAGTGGCCTGGCAACTGAGACTGGTCTAGATTCCTTCTTCTGTTATCCAATTTGTTACAAATTAGGTCAAAGCCTCAGTGATCAAAATGTATTATGGCATTTCAAGGCTTCATTTTAATGGTTTACAGCAATAAAAATGCTTATAGTGCCTTTCCATTCCTTACCAACTTTTCATTTGTTTTATCTATAGAATTTGGTGCATGTGTGTAGGTCCACATATGCACTTGAAAAGTTTTCTTCTTTTTTTTCAAGAAAATAAAAAAAAATATTAACATTTAAACCAATGGTATAAGAATTTTTAACAAAATATACAACCTTGGAACTGTTTATATACTACAAAGTTTTAACATTTTATTAATTTGTTTCATTGAGGAAATAAACCTCTGAATACTTACGTATTTAGGGTTCAATTTAAGATTTGAATTTGGTTGAAACTCAAACAATTTTTGCCTTTTTAGAAACAGTAATAAAGTGTATCTATCAAGAGCTAGTAATGTCTTTGACATTCTGCTTGGTTTTGCTTGAACTCAATGCCAACAAATGCGGTAGCTCTGCAAATGTTTAAAAGGCAAATATCATTTGTAAGTAAATAAACTTGCCTACACAGAATTTTAGGGTTTTTTCAAAATCTTATACAGGCCTTTTTTGAAGCATACTTTAGTTTAATCCTTAAGTTCACTGTTCTTGTAGAAGCCTCTAAGTGTGTAAGAAGCACAAACATAGCTAAGTTAATGAAATTATTAAAAAAACCCTTAGCTTGTAAATCTCAAACAAAATATTCTATGCCAGTATAAGATCAAATTTATGCCAACCACACTGTTCACATAATCAAAAAGTTTCTGCTTTATCTAAAACTAACTTTTTTGCATCTCTGTGAAGATTTTCCAGTGCTGAAGTCTGCAATAAATTTTATCCATTTTCTAGGAGCATAAATAAGTAATATCACAACTATTTTAACAATGAGAAAATATAAAAAATCAGATTTCTCAGCATACTTTATTACATAAACATCAAAACAGCGGTTTAGATTAAAAAAAACTGTTGGTATGCATTTTTCAATTTATTTGAACATCTATCCACAGTCTAATGTTTTATAACTGAAAATTCAGTTATGTAAAAATAAACATTTGCTGCAATAAACAATAGTGGGTGCAGCCCAACAAACACATCTTTGCTCCTGCTAGGAAAAGACCTCAGGCCTTGGGTGGACCTGACAGTGCAGGGTCTCAGGACCTGTCTGAGCTTGCCAAAACAAAACCTGAGCTGGTTTTCACTGGTTTTAGGAACTGGTTACTGGGCAGCTGACTGCTGTCCAGCCTGGGTTAGTTTAAGCTCTACAACTGCAAGATTCAAGAAAGTTCTCAAGAACTCTGCTCACCACTGTGTGACAGACTGTGTTAGCAGATGCTGGGGGAAACCCTGAACCTTTTCATCTTTATTTGGAATGACTAAGGTAGGCTGTGAGAAGTAGTTCAAACTAAACCCAAGAGGACTCTGGAATGAGGAAAGGGAGGAGCATCCCTAAGAATACCCCCAAGAACACTTATGCTGCCTATAAGAGACCTCCTAATGGATATTGATGACTCCTCAGGAACATCTGTTCCCTTTTGAGGAACCTGTGTCTTTTTTCAGGAGTGAAGATCCACCTTTGGTCACTGAGGAGTCCATGAAGGGTGAAGACAACACCTGAGAGGAGGGGCAGATACCAGGTTTTTTTGTATATCAATTTCAGCTGTTTGGTGAGTGAGGCTATTTTTTTATTAATGGATTGATTTGGACTATCAGACTGCTAAAATATCAGTTGAACTAACAATAGTCTTGGCTACCATATGTTTATTGTGCTTTCTCTTTTGCCCATAACATCATTTGGCATTTAACATATGCAGTCAGACTGTAATCCCACTTTCATGCACCTTTTCCACCAGATGGGGGACATCATGTGCTTACAAGGCTCCAACAGACTGGGTTCTGCTGGGATCATCCATGGGGTGGGGTTCCCAGTATAACAGTGACATCCACAGAAGTAAGGGAACTAGGGGGTTTCTTTATGCTTCTAAGAGCAGAAAATGCTACCTATCATGTATGCAGTGATTTAAAATATTAGTTGGTCAAATAATATTTAAAACTGTACTTTGACATACATAATTAATTAAAAATATACTGATCCACTCTAAATATGTTGATAATACATTAATTCATCCATCATCTTTTAATGCAAAAGTCTAATATTCATAAATGAAACAGCAAGATTTTCAGGCTGTGAGATATTTCTTGCACTGTGGATCCCAGGACTGGATGCAACAGTCCAGGTGAAGTCTCATAAGAGCAGGGTAAAGAGGGAGAATCACCTTGCTCATACCCTTGGCCCTGCCTCCTTTTAAACAGTAATACAAGATTTATCCTCACTGAATTGGCTTTGATGTAATTGTCTCTACTTTCTACAACATATCAGTGAGAGAGTATTTGTAAGAAAAATCAGAAGGTTATTCCTCTATTCAGCTTGTCCCTCAGGTTCAGGACTTGCAGATGCACATTTTCCAGTTCCTAAAAAAGCAAGGTTCAGTTGCTTATGTACTGTTGTTTTCTCATGCAGCTCATAAAAAATAAAGGTCAGTGCTTTCGGGGGGCTAAAGGCAGGAAAAAGAAAATCAAAGTGTGTCCCTTGCCAAGGTGGACAACACACACATTTGCATGTAAGAACAGGAATCTTAACTTTCTCTTTTAGTTTTAAGAACTGTTACCAGCTGCGTCTAATTATTGGATCAATCAAGACCTATAGACAGAACAGGTATTAGCATTTCTAATGCAGTACTCTTATATTTTATCATGGTATGTCAGCAGCCTGCCAACTATGACACCTAGACCAAGCCCACAAAATCCTAGATATGAGTCTCACTGAATCCACTAAAACACTTATTTGATTTTAGTTTGGTTTGGTTTGATTTGGTTTGGTTTTTTGCCAGGTAACAGGTTACAAGAGATTCCTCAAGATCCTTCCTGCACCAAATTCATTCTATTTATTAATAGCATTCTGCCTAGAAGGTTTAATACTTGAATCAACAAGTTACTAAGTGACACTGAAGCATAAACACCTTGCAAGCCACCTCTCTTACCATATCAGGTGAGAAAGTCTTCAATGCATTACCATTCTCCTCACTCTGTTTTGAAAATCTGGCACTGACCCCAGTCACAAAGCTCAATCTGATCAGTAATCAAAGGGAACCCTGATCTTGACTGAAAGTGCGAGCACTAAACAAACATAATTCATAAATATTTTAGGGCATGAGATAAGTTTTAAATTTTCTGTTCTAAGATAAAAAAGAAGGTAAAGGTCAAATGGCCCTTTATGTGTGATGCATTCTCAAGACAAAATATTCTTCCCGAAGCAACAGAGGTCAAACAGGAATATTAACTAGATTTATATTGCATACAGGATGGATATGGTGATTTATGAAAGATTCTATTACAAACAGAATGTTTCTTTCCCTAGTAATGAACCTAACCTAACAGTCATAATACTGAGGAAATTTATTGATGAAATTAACTGCTGTTTTCTTTACATGAATGCTCCACAGTAATACACCAGCCTTTCAAGAAGAAAATTATAGTTGCATCAGTAAACATCTGTTATATCTTTTTTTTTTATTTATTTAAAGGCAATTTGTATTGTTGAAATAACACACTACTTTGTTTTCTTGCACAAGCTGTCCCTATACATGCACTGGTATCACAATCTTAAATATTTCTAATACCAAGCTTGCTTTTTGAAACATTCATAGTAAAAACATGCAATTTCCTTATGATTATTTTTTTTCAATATGCCAGATTAAATATTACTATCTTCTTCTCAACATCCAGGAAAACTAAGAGAAGAGAGAATTGGCTTAACTTATGAATAAATAATAAATTTTAAAAAATGTCTTGTTCTTTAAGCCTGACATTTCAGAACTGTTAGACTGTAGCCTGAAGGCATATGTAAAGAATAATATGGGGTGATGTACATCTGTCCAAACATGAAGCAATCTGGCCATACTGGTGCTCAAGGACAAGGCACTTCTGTTTTGCCCACAAGAAGTAAAATGCATCAGGGGGGCAACAAAGGTGAAGGTTATTTTGCTTCCAGCACCACCACCTTAAGACAAAGCAGTGTTTTGCTGCATCTTCTTCAGCAGAGTTGTGACCTGAAATGTCAGTGTTGAAGATAACATCAAGTATAGCACCTTTTTTTTTTTTTCCCATGGTTGTTTTGTTCTCGTTTTTTTAGTTGGGTTTGGGTTTTTTTTTTCTTAATTAAGGGAAAGCTCCATATTGTATGTTTTCAGTAATGTTTTTGAATTTTCTTTAGATTCCATAATTTTTTAATATTGTGAAAATTAAATACTTTTAATAATTAATTTTTCTATATGTCTCTGTACACTACACTATGTCTAGTACTAATGTATTCTAGTACTACTTTATCTACACTGGGGGTTGTTGGCGACTTTAAACAGGTGACATACAGACCATGACTTATATACTTGGTTTTGTGCCTGCCCCACCAAATGTCCTGATTTCCTTTCCAAGGTGTCCTACTCCAGTAATCTTCCAGGCTGGGAAAATGGGGAAGCTGGATTACAAAGCAAATTGTGGACTTGAGCTGGCCCACAGCTCTGGGCCAGTTTCTTACCAACTGCATCATTATCCTTCAGAAACAGTTCCAGATTCAGGCTACTTTAAGGTCTAACTCCTCAAAAATTATGGGATTTGATATTCTCAATGGTTTAAAGACTACCATGATATTTTGTCACACAGCAGCAACGCAGAAAGGCAAACTGATTTCTAATAAAATGATATCTCTATTTTGAATTGCTTAACTTCAGCTGTCATTATATTTACATTTAAGATTGAATACAAATTTGGAACGGTTGATTACAGAATTTCATGTGGTTTGAGAGCATATTTCTGTAAAACCATAAAATTTTATATTCATAGAATGGTTTGGGTTGGAAGGCACCTTAAATACTACCAACTTCTAATCTTCCAGTCATGGCCAGGACACCCAGACCAGGTTTCTCAAAACCACATCCATGTGTAACCAGCAGAGATACAAGTGCTTCACTGAATCAGATTGAGGTTACTATGTGGAAACCATTGAGTTAAGCACTCTGCTACTATGACCTGTGAGGTGTGAAGGTAGGTTTGAAGACCATACAATAAAACTTTACATTTTAATTTGTCTTTTCAACAAATAAAAATATTTCCTACAAAGATAAGAAAACACTCAAAGATAATTGATATAGATTAAACAGTGAAATGCTCAAAAAAAGACAACTTTTATCACTCATATTGATTATTTAATATATTGATCTAGTCTATGAAAGCCTCATATTAATTTAATGAGTTGGTTTTATAAACTTTAAATGGAATGAAATTAGCTCTTCATAGGCATTACTTTGGCATATGCATGCCTTTACAGCTATTATTGATACTCCTTTTTAACTCTGAAAAATATTCCATGTATTTAGAGTTATTATTAGCTAGAGAGTTATTATTGCTGTGGCATCAAACAGCTCCAGTTCTGATTAGGACATCCTTACTTATACTGCCGTGGAGACAGGGAAAAAAGAAAATTAGTAAAATATTTTCTGAAGAAAAACTCCTACAGGTAAGGTTAGGGCATATCTGCTGGAAAATTGACCTCAGTTGATTACCTGTATTATTGATTTTTGGCATTTGTTTACAAGGATTATGGTAAAGATAGTTTTAGCAATGGAAAGGAGAAACATGCTGAGTTTGATTTGCCATGAGATGATCAGAAAAATATGATTTTTTTTTTCAAGCTTCTCTTTTTGAAGAATTTATTTTTTAAGGATAAAAAAGTTCCATTCAATTAAAATCTGAAATATGTTCAAGTTGTTAAAATTTGCAAGCTATCATTTTTACTTTTTTTGCTATTTCAGCTAATGTGGAAAAACAGATCCAAAGCACCCCTCTCTTTGGATTATAGCCAAAGTTTCCAGTCTCTTTTCTTCATGGTAAATGAATGTCACTGTGGATTCCAAGATATTTGAAATTTTTTCAGAGAGGTACCTTGGCATAATTTGCAGACTTTTTTGCATACTGCAACAGCAATCTTGATCAAATTTGGGATTGTTTTTCTAGAAATATATTCTCTTTGTTAAGCTCATAAAAAAATAAAACATTTAGGGTTTATGAAAGCTAAAAGAAGAAAAGAGCTTTCAGCAGGAAAGCCCCTGCCAGCCTGAAAATCAATGCCATGAAAGACAAAGTGTGTCCATCATATGTAGGCCACAGCTGCTCATGACAAAGTGCAATTATAACAGAACGGTTTAGTAGGTTGGAAAAGGCCTCTAAGATAATTGAATCCTACCATTAACCCAGCACTGCCAGGTCCATCACTAAAACATGTCCTTAAGTGCCACACTTTCATTTCTTTTAAATATCTGATGTGGTGTTGACTCTACCACTTCCCTGGGCAGCCTGTTCCAGTGCTGACAACCCATTTAGTTAAGATTTTTTTTCCTAATATCCAAACTACACTTCCCCTGGTGCCATTCAAAACCATTTCTTCTAATGTATTCCTTTTTATCTGGGAGAAGAGACCAACCTCGAGCTGGCTACACCTCCATTCAGGCAGCTAGAGAGAGTGATGAGGTTTCCCTCCAGCATCCTTTTCTCCAGGCCAAACAGCCCCAGCTCCTTCAGCTGCTCCTCATCAGAGCTGTGCTCCAGACCCTTCCCCAGCTCTGCTGCCCTTCTCTGCACTCACTCCAGCCCCTCAATGCCTTTCCTGTAGTGAGGTGCCCAAAACTGGACACAGGATTTGAGGTGTGGCCTCACCAGTGCCGAGTACAGGGGACAGTCCCTGCCCAGGTCCTGCTGCCACACTATTGCTGATCCAGGCCAGGTGCCATTGGCCTTCCTGGGCACACCTGGATCATGTCCAGCTGCTGCTGACCAGCACCCCCAGCTCCTTTTCTGTCAGGCACTGGCAGAGTTATAGTTGCTGATAAACCCTCCAGGTGAAGTTGATACCTTGAACTTCTGACCTGGTTTTCAGCGTAATGAATTTCGTCAGTCTTTAAGGCAGAGAGGAAACTACAAGATCATTGATAGATGTTCATTTAAGTCCTTCATTACATTAGAATTTTAGATCAGTAAAGATTAAGTCTAAAAGTGTGAATGTGTGTGTATTATATATATATATATTAATATGTTTTATTTTTCTTTCACCCAAATGAAAGCAAAACTCCATTATCTCAGTAAAAGAGTATACATATTTAGAAGTTTTCCAGAAGTAAATGTGTAAAATAAGATTTTCTTCAACTGTATTAGCTAAAAAATTTCCGAGAAAAGATAACAACAACAAAATAAGATATTTTCAGGACTCATGTGATCTTATTAATTGGATATGATTTTTTTAAAGTAATTCATCATCAAAGATTTCATCCTCTATCCTTTGAAACTGAATCTTAGAGGTGGCTTCAATGGGCACTCCACATTTGGGCAAAGTAAAGCTGATGGGTCCGCCTGGCAGAACATTCAGATGTCAGTGTAGCTGCACTTCATGAAGGACATGATGTTATCTGGAACTGAAGCATATGTATTTTCACTGGCATGAATACTCTCAAAAGCACTAAGAGAAATTGGCCTCACTACTGAAAGCATTTTTGCACATATTTACCACTGAGCTTGGAAGGTACCTCAGAGAACTCTATTTCCCAGGTCATGCGCATAAAAGCTTGTTAAGTATGTTACACTTACACTGGGCAAATGTATCAACAGAAATTTCTTTAAATGAAAACTTCAAATCAAGCCAGAAAACTTTGAAATCAAGCAGCAACATGCAGCTATATATAAAGTCTATATAAAGTCTATATAAAGTTTTGCACAAAGTAAATGCAAATGAGAAGAAAAGGAACAAAAGTAGTAAAGTAACACAGGAAAAATAATCCAGACAGAAGAATATTTAATGAGGATCCAAGTGTTTTAGCCAGGCTAGGACATATGCATGACTTCATTTTAATAAAAAAAGGAATTAAGAAATTTTCTATGGCTTTAAACATAATACAGGAAATCTGATAAAGCTGAAGAGCTTGCTTCCCATCCTGATCCTCCTAAAGAAAGACTTGTCAGGATCAGTGAACTATGTATGAACCTAAAACCTTGTGGGAAAAGGACAGGGAAAAAAATCAATCTACATTTCTCTTCTGTTCAATGGAACTTTAAATAATGGACTATATTTCACAACACAGAATTTTTGGAAATTGAACTTTCATTTAGTTAGCAGTCACAAGAAGTACAGATATATACATGATTATATTTGCCAGGAAATCAAAACATTTTGCTTTAATTGTGGCCTGACATGACAAAGGTAAAGGAAGAAATAACTGGCTTAAATCAATGGCACTGCAGTCATGCTTACTAAAATTGTTGTTTAGTTCTCCTAGAACCTTTTGGGTCATGTATTTAGTAAAGACTAGAATAAGTATTCTAGGTCAGTCATATTCCAAGGGGCGAAGAAGATATTTAAACAGATTTATTTAAAAACTGCAATAATAGTGATTAGGAAATGAACTTTTCCAGATGGAAATTGAACCACATTCTTACCCATGTGGTACCTAGTGATAAAATATATTTGAGCAGAAGAATAATTAATGTGTAATTTTGGGCTTTAGATGTTCATAAGCAAGGCCAACAAGGAGAACCTGCACTCACACGGGGGTTGTCATGAAAGGAAACATTGAGTGCTCATAGTGGGTGACTCTATTAAAGGATTCTGAGGCACCCACCTGCTGGCCTGAAGGAGACTCATGAGCTGAATGTTTCCATCTGGAAGTTAAAATCCATCACACTCTGAGAGGGTGCCCTTGTAGAGAGGACAGACTATTGTCCATTACTATTTTTTCACTTAGGCTCAAATGACACCACAAGGTGTGGGTGTATGATCAAGGAAGACTAGAAAGCTCTGGTGAGGCAGGTGGAAAACAGCAGTGCTCAAGTCATCCTCTCATCCATTCTGATTAGAGAAACAGAGAGAGCCAGAAGCAGAAGCATAGTGCAGATCAAAATCCACCTTCATTGCTGATGCCATCAAGAAGGTTTTGGCTTTTATGACAATGGCTTGTACTTTATGATTGCAGCCTCCTAGGATAGGGATGAGATCCACCCACCTAAAAAGGGCAAGAGAGTCTTTGGCAGCAGGCTGGCCACTTCAGTCAGACAAGCTTTAAGCTGAGGGACTGGATTCTACTTTTCACACTGTCTCCCATAATATCCTCATAGGTCAACTCGGGAAATGTGGGTTTCATGAATGGGCAGTGAGCTGGATTAAGAACTGCTGAATGGCAGGGCTCAGAGGATCACAATCAGTGGAGTAGAATTCAGTTAAAGGTTTTTAGTCAGTGGCATTCCCCAGGGATCAGCACTGGGTCCAGCCTTACTCAACTTTCTTTTCAACAAGCTGGTCTAAGGGATAGAATGTGCCCTCAGTGATATTGCTGATGATGTGAAACTGGAGGGAGTGGCTGAAACACCTGAAGGTAATGCTGCCATTTACTAGGACCTTTATAGGTTGGAGAATTGGGCAGAGAGAAACCTGAAGGTGTTCAACAAAGGCAAGCATAGGGTCCTGCACTGGGAAGAGTGTGACCAGCAGTTTGAGGGAGGTGATTCTCTTCCTCTTCTTGGCAATAGAGAGGCCACATCTGCAATATTGTGTTCTATTCTCCACAGCTCAAGAAAGACAAGAAACTACTGGAGAGGGTCCACTGGAGGCCCACAAAGATGATTTGGAGTCTGAAGCATCTCTCCTCTGGTGAGAGAGCTGGGCCTGTTTAGTGTAGAAAGAGAAGGCTCAGAGGGAATCTCCATAATGCATATAAATATCTCCAATGTGGCTGCCAAGAGAATTGTGCCAGACTCTTTTTAGTGGTGCCCAGTGATAGGACAAGGGGCAATGGCCAGAAACTCAAACACGAGAATTTTCATCTCAGTGTAAGAACCTCTTTATACTGAGGATGGCAGACCTCTGGAACAGGCTGCCCAGAGAGGTCATGGATTCTCCCTTTCTGGAGACATTCAAAATCCACCTGTCCTTGTGAATCATGCTCTAGGTGATCCTGTTGTGTCATGGAGGCTGGACAAGGTGACTTCCAGAGGTGCCTTCCAACACTAACAATTCTGGGATTCTGTGAAACAAATTAAAAAATAATATATTCAGAGTTATTACCTGAGACAACCTAGTTCTGAAATAAGAAGCTCAATCGAACCATTTCTCCTCAAAAGGAATTGATGAGAAATACCAAGAAGAGATGAGCAAGGTTTGTGGATGGAACCTGCTAATCCAGAGGCACACAGATTTTTCAAAAATTCATTGATGGTTCATTTCAAAAATAGAATAAAACCAAATTTTTACTATTTATGTATTTTTCTGTACAGAGTATTATTTTTAACAAATGTATAAGCTTTTTCAATAAAACAAAAATCTAATTCTTTAGTCCCAGGATGACAAGGAAAGACGTGTGTCTGTGATTTTTCCCCTGTGCCTGTGATTGGGGAGGAAGCTTTAGGCTCAATACTCTGGCATTTTTTTCAGCCGAACTACTGTGAAAGAGAAAACAAGCTTCTGGCTGTGAGAGAAAGACACTGTCAAGTTTTATTGCAGCAGTTTAAGATGTTATAAATGCTGAAATTCTGTCTTGCCTCTCTGAAAGAGGTCAATGCCCTTGCTCTGCATCCAAAGGACCAAGTGTCACCTGGTCCCCACGTCCAACATCCCATACAATGTCCATCAGCAGCTGGAGCTAAGTCAAGATCTGCAATGATGGACCTGTGTTCATTTTTATTGACTGCTGCAGGGAAAGTGTAACAAAGCACCACCCAAAATGTTTGCAAAAGGAATTGTAGGTGTTCATCTGTGAAAATCATCATGGCAAAATTAAGAAATGGAGCCACGTTGTTGAGTTTCACTAAGTTTAAATCTTTGAGAGGTACATCATGCTTTATATTCAGACAGGAACAAAAAGTTCACTTAGTTTATGGAGTTATTGCTGGGATTTCATATAAAATGAAAGGTTTGTCTCTTTCAGAAATGGTTGTTTTACTCCATTTGTCAGAGTTCTATTGACGTTACAGAAAATTACTTCATTAGTTTAATGTTAAGAGTTTCAAAAATTTCCAGCATATTTCGTTGCAATCTACAGAAGATAGAGATAATCTCTTTTTTGTTAACTGTAAAATATATCTGCAGAGACTTCCAGGAATGTGGATTTGTTTTTGTGAGAGTATTATTTTACTTTGAACTGTAGGAGAAAAATCAAGTTTATAATAGTAAAGTGTGCTTGTAGAGGGATGCATTGCAGGGTCCCCACTGCCTATCAATATTAAATTAAGGCATTTTCTAGAGTGTGTTAACCAATATAGGTAATTAGCAATTAAAGTGATAGATACAGTAAAAATATGCAGTTAAAAACAAAAAAAAAAAAAAAACCCAAAAAAAAAAAAAAAAAAAAAAAAAACAAACCAAAAAAACCCGCCCAAAAGTACAAAACCAACCAAACAACAAAACAAAACACAAGCAAAGAATGTCCTGCAAATTTAAATCACTCCGAATAGTATTCAGATTGTATAATGCCCTCAGATTGAAAGCATACTGAAGAAAAACTTTCAGCCACTTGAAATTTTATAGCAAAAATTAAGTTTCAGTAAAAAATGCAAAATTCTGACACACTGAATATTTTACTTAAAATAAATTACCTTGGGTTCATCAAGTTTTGCTGCTCAGCAGGCAGCAGATAAAGAACTGGAGTCCTAGTGGGCTGTCACCTGCCACTCTGATTATCTGGTCAGCTGGCAAGGAGGCTCCTGGAGGGCCCTGGAAGCACAGACTGATCAGTCAGGAATCCCCAACAACTGATGCTGCTCCATACACTTGGCCCATTCATTTTTAGCAGGTGACAGCTTAGGGCCTTTTGTATAGGTTCTCTTGTATTGCCCTGGTGGAGTTACATTAGTCTGATTTCTGGTGAGTACATATCAAGTGAATTTAAAACTCTTGCAGAAGAGAGCTGGGAGATTTTTTAATTTTTTTTTTTAATTTTCATCTATGTGTAGGGAGAAAAGATATATTTGTAAGCATTTTGAGCCTCTCCTCTCCTCTCCTCTCCTCTCCTCTCCTCTCCTCTCCTCTCCCTTGTTTTCTTTTCTAAGTCAAAAGCTTAATTTATGCAGCTATGGTGCATATTACAATGATTACTTCTTCCTATTAAGGAGTGAAAATATTGTATTTTTTTTTCAATGCAGAGTCAGTTCAAATTGCAATCTGCTGGTTTGTGATATTCAGATCAGTGTTGCATCTTCAGGGAAGATATTTTGGCGCAAAGCTTTTTTATTTATCCCTTTCCAAAGGCACAATCATAAGCCAATTTTCCTTCTGTCTAGTTTCATTAAATTACCTGATTTGAAAACAGCACCAGTGAAGTACCTAAACATCCTGCCTTCTCTCAGGGAATTAGCATTTTCCTTTGATGTGGTTCAAAGTGGGAAACCACATTAATGTGGGATCCAGCCAATTTCTGCTATTGCACTGAGATCAGCTGCAAAAAAGTGCTTTGTACTGGCCTCTCTGGCCAAATGTTAGCTTGGCATATCTCACAAAAGAGAAGGAGGTTTAGGTACAGCTTCAGAAAAATTCTGTCCTGAGGTCTGATACCCCAAAACAGTTTCTAAGGTCATAATTAATTGAATTTTGTTTGATGTGATCAAACACAGGGCAAGAAGCAAACCTTGACCTGTATCTTTGATATTTAATAACAGCAGGATGATTAAAGAGAGGGATGGAGTCCTAAGGGCTTCACAGGCCCACTGGTCCTGCCAAAGGCTCCTTATGCCACCTGGTCTATCCTATGGACAGCCAGGATACTATGGCAGGGAGTAAAGCTCAGCATCAGAGGCAGAATGCTTTCTCCATCCATTCCTGCATACAAGAACCCTATTGCTAATGGAAGTCAAAAATCAGGTGCAAAAGCTGTTTATTAAGCCAAATAATATTTAAAAAAAAAACCTGTCTAATGTTCTAGAATGTAGTCACTTACAGATCACAATATAAATGCTTTTTCTCACAGTGTATTTGGGTTATTTTATAACTTTTCATATTTAAAGGCTGTTCTGATCTACAAAAATGAAGACTGAAGAAAACTGGAGACCTGTGTACACCACTTACAGCACTTTTTATTGTGACCATTCTCCCCCAGAAGCCAGTTAAACTCTTTATGAGCAGAAACCCTCAATGTCTAAGTGAATTAGGACCAATAAGCGAAGTGCATCACCGCATCAGGCAACACTTAGAATGGAAAGGGTTTACCTAGAGTGGCAACACTATAACTTCCTTTCTCATTGTCTGGCCTGAGGAGGGGGAGGAAAAGTGCCATGTAAAGAAGTTGTGAGCAGCTGTGGGTGTCGCACAGGTGCCCAGGCTCCAGGACTTCTCCTGTGTCATTTTCCCAAAGTATGCCTGGAAGATGGTGCCTGGAGCATTCATTCCTGCTCTTTGATCAGGGTCCATGCTTGCTGAGCAAACCCTGTGGTGATGAAGGCCCAACCCTCAGTTGTGGAATGACTTCACAACACAAGGACAAAATCCAGCAGTTCTTACCAAAATCCATCTCTGGTTAGAGGACCTGCTCATATTTTCTGGAATTCCTCAGTACAAATTCTCTGCGTATATTTGCCAGTTATTTCAAAAGGGAAGAATAAAAGAAAAACAAAAAAGAGAAGAGAATCAGTGCTGTTAGCTCTAGGGCGCTTGTTGCTATAAAACAAATAACCTTTCCTCAAAATCTGTAACAATAAACAGTAGTCTCACAATAAACGGTAACTAAATATTTCACTATCCTCGAAGTTCTATTGTTTCATTTATAAGAAGCCCTGGGTGTCTTTTCTCTCAAGAAGAGATGTTGGTGTTACATTTTGTAACTCCTAGCAATCAAGTAAACCCATACAAAAAATAAAAAATACATTTCATCCAAACCATCCTCCAATGTACAATTGGGACTAGCAGAATATTACTTTGCATTTAACATAGTATTATCTTTGCCATAAAATTCAAAGGTTCAAATTTTATACCTAATTATCAAATAATTAGAAGGATAGTATTCCAATTAAAACATTTCATTTGTTGTGCAATCAACCCTATTTGTGAAGAGAGAATATGTGTATATGTACAAACTAGTTTTTGTTTTCAGTGATGATTTTTTAAGAATGCTTGAATGTGAACAATGATCATTAGATATCAGAAAGCTATTATCTAGCTTAAGATCAGGCCACAAAGGCCTGATAGCTGGGAAGAAGTTATTCATTTTTGTTATTGATTTTAAATATGTACCTCATTTAAATACATGTCTAGTCTAAACCAAAGGGGAAAAAATAAACAAAGAGAAGTTAGGGCATGTTTTACAGTAAAGTAAGTTAAGACATGGTTTAAAGCCTTCTCTGGGATTTTTTTCCCCCTAATTAAAAGCAGTTACTATTGTCAGCTTTCCCCAACTTCTCATATTCCTATCAATCACCAGCCTGAAGTTGTTCTAAAAGCAATTGAAAAGACTTCTTGTTTCAGTAGCTAATTACACTGTGAATACTTCCCTAGGGGAGGTCTCAGGCCCAATAATAGGAGTAACTTTTATGAAAGCAAGCCCAGTGACTTTGCCCGCTGAGAGCTACATTGAAAGGCTTTGCCAAGGAGATAGATTAGATTCCCAGTGCTGTTGAAAAAACAATCAGTTTGTAGGCTCCAATGTACCAGAACAACTGAAATACCAAATAGGCACATCCTAATTAATTAAATCTAATGATACTGTCAAATGACAGGATTTTCTACATCACAAAGAACTTGTTATAAATAAACAAAATTGAAAGTTCCTGCTGGAAGACAAAGCATCAATATGGTATCTTATGATATTTTCCCTACATTTTCTTTACTGAAGAGGAGCTGTGATCCATTTCTGAGCAGATCTACTGAACAGCATTTGCTTCCCAGAAATCCTCAAACTGGAAAATGAATTATCAGTGTTTGTTGGCAGATACTCAGTTGGCCTCTTTCATCCATATTTTTGCTGTCATTTCATATTACTCCAGTTTTTCTATGTGTTGTTTACCTCAAGATATTGTCATCATGCTAATGTCACTACTTTTCAATTATGCATGTAAATCCTTTTGTAAAAGATATCTGCCACAAAGCACTTCCATACATCTCTCCATATGAACCAGTTCTGCCTTCTTTACGTAAATGAATTTACATCTTTCTTGGAATGATCATAACTTGAAGCAAATCTACTGACCGTAAATGGCTGAAACCAAGGACAAGCCATTGCTGGAGCAGCCTGGTCTCCCAGCTGGTGTGAACTGGTGTATTTCCATTCAACTGAAAGGATGCAGATTAGCCCAGCTTCACTGATTTTGCTGAAATTATGCCATTTAACAACAGCTGAGACATGAAGCCAAGTGAGAATATGATATAACTTAGAGTCTTTCTGGTTCCTTCTTAGTGAAACTATTGTAATTGCTCTTGGCATCAAAACTTTCTTTAAACCCCTCCTATTTCCATTAGTTTTATTTTATCTATTCATATATTTTCTTCGTGTTTAGGGGCATTGCTATTTCCAAATGGTTTATTCTAGTTATCATATATTAAAATATGTTAGCTATCACACCTGACAAGATATATGCTACTGAAAACTCTCAAAAACTTAAGTGAAAACTTTTTAATGATAAAGAAACCAAACAAAAATTAAAAAAAAAAAAAACAAACAACAAAATAAGCAACAAAACAAACAACAAAACAAACACCAGAAATCTACAAGAAAACCAATACAACATGAGAAGTCTCCTTACAAGGGCAACATGGACATGTAGGTTCCAATTATTGCAGTAACTTCAGCTTCAAACTATTTATGATTTTAACCAAGTCAGAACTTCTTCAGGTACACTGACTTCCCAGTTACAGCCACACTGGCTTTTCAGGACTGCCACACACACGATGATAGAAAACATCATGAAAAATTGAGAAGTGTCTTTCTACTCATTATTTCACATCTGAACCTTGTGATGTAAAGGTAGATAGAAACATGAGGAATTTTATTTCCATAGTACCATACAAAGCCTTTATGTCAATGTAACTTAGGCGCATTCTTGATGTATTTAGATGGGGAAATGCAGATACCCTATAAAACATAAAAATTTGCAGCTTCAGGTTTTTTATTGCAGTGCATTCTTAGACTCATTTTTTGCTTACATAACTCACCTGAGTTTGATAAAACCTTTTGATTTTCCATTTGTATCAACTACAATTTGTTTTGTGGAGGGCATCATTAATCTTAAATGAAATGTAGTTGAGTCTTCAGTTATGAAAAATTCCCATAGGATTCTTCAGCATACAATTATTTTGTATTCTATTTAAACACCTAAATTATTTGATACTTTATGGACATTTCACATTTGTTTGAAGAAAGCGTTAATTACAGATTAAGTAAAAACAATGAAGGAGAAAGAAACTAACATTAGGGTAAGACATTCAGAGGACACATAATTAATACTGAGTACAAATTTGTGATCTATGTATGGCCTTGGATGAGGTACATTATTTAATTTCTTTCAAAGCTCTGTAATACATTACAAGGTATTTAGGTAATAGCAAGGCAGTAAGTATTAAATAGGAAACATAAAAATGGATCCAGAAAACATACTTGTAATGTAACACAGTCCTTTTAAATAAGCTGGGATGTGAAGGAAGAATACTCAAGTTAGCACCTTTCTAGCTTATGTCTGCAGAGTGTGTTCAGTTCACATTTTACTAAGAATAAATTATAAGGACTGAAATACATAAAAAATGTGAAAAGCACTTGGGTCTTGCAATAGGCAGCCAAAAAAATCAGGCACCTTTACTGTTCTATGTGTTTTATATTTTGTTTGATTTAATATGAAACAAACATACAAAGCAGCAATGAAAAAGCTTCCCTAATCACTCTGTTGCAGCTCTCCAAGACAAGACTGCATGTATCTTGCTTTAGTAAGCTTCCTGAGTGAGGTTTTTGAGTGAATACGTTCCTGTTGCCTGAGGTACAGCATGGAGGTAGAAAATAATGAGATAGTCCCAGAATAGCTAAAGGGTAAAGGTCTGTTACTGGAGGAATGTGTACCCAAATGGCCAGCAAAGGTAATGAGGTGCACAGGTGAACGAGGGTGTAAATCCAGAGAGATTGGAGCTGGATGCTTGCCCTTGCAGCATGCTGAGCCCACATCTAAAGGCAACCTCAGCACATAACAGCTACCAGAGGGTAACCCTGCTGCCTCTGTTTCTACATTGCATGAAAGAAAACACAGGCTTGTGAACTGATCAGAGATGAATTAAAACAAAACTCAGGCAAAAGACTCAAAGGCAAAGTGAACCTGATAAGAGTAACAGATAAGTAAAAGATGGAAGACTTCTATGAATATAGCAATATGTAATGTATTTCCAGCACACCTGTAGAACAGCTATCTCTCTGTAGAGCTGTTCACCAGCTGTAGCCCAATAGGAAGCAATACTTTCAGCTGATTCCCTGGACTCATAAATGTAGTGACCAAAGGTTACAATCAGGGAAGATGTGTTGTGCTCTTCATTCAGTGCCAGTTTGTGACACCAAGGTAAACTGGTAATGCCAGTTTGTGACACTAGGGTAATCCCATCTATCTCAGCCATACTTTTATTACCTAGAAATTAGAAAAAAAAATACTTCCTACTGAGCATTTAGAAGCATACTTACACTCATGATTTAAGTGCTGAATATCAACACTGTGATCCACACCAAACCCAGGTGCAAAGATTTCTGCTTTCAAGGTACAAATATAACACAATTCAACTGTAGCACCTTGTTTCCAGATGTAAATTTTAAAAGCCTAGAAGAGGAAGAAAGTGATAAAAGTCTAAAGAAGAGATAAAAATAAGCTTGGTACCTTCCTGGAGGTAAATTCCTGGAGGTGATAGAAAACAGAATCTCCACCTTCCTCTTTCAGCAGAATATGACACATTTGACATCTGTGAAAGTTCTCTCAAGAGCTTTGAAAGAGGTTGTGCTACTGCCAGTATTAGCCAGACACTGTGTTGTAAATCTGACACAGACTCCAGCTGAGTCACTCGCAATATTAAGCCCAAGGTAATATATCACTCACTTTCCACAACAGCCAATGCTGATCTGACTTAAGCAGTCCTGTAGGAAACACAATGAAAAATCATGTAAATTGCAGCAGCTGCATGCTGTTCTTGTAAGGAAGGTATACAAATAAGACTGCACGATACAGAATATTAAGAAAGGCATTTTAATAATGAGTATATGTTTTGCCTCTTGAAGATATTTACATTTTCTTCATTTTTATTTAAGTTCCTGGTGAATCTTTGGTCAATTTTTAAAATAAGCAGCTGCCTGACTGCAATTTGGTTTAGAAAAAATATCTTTTATTTTTATTTAAAAAGAATTTTTTAAAAAGCAGTCTGTCTGAGCAAATCAGAATTTTTTACCTTCTGCCTGGTAAAGAACTGCTGATATCAGTTACAGATATCACTGAAACAGGAACCATAGGTCAACTCTTCTTTCTCTTGATTTTGAGAATTCAAATTGTCTTTTGTTGGCCAGTAATTACAATACATGTGCTTATTTGTAGTTTTAACTCTTCTTTCTCTTTCCAAATGCTACTGTCTTTGTACTTATAATTCATTCTCTGGGATGGGGAGAAAGAATTGGTGTATGGGATCTTCTGCTGAGCAGGAAGGAAAAGGCAACTTTCTCAGTGCTCTTGACCACCCTTACACCTATGGTGTAAATCATTCTATCCTTATGTCATTCATTTTCCTTTGACAGTAACAAAACATTTAATTCACTGTTTCTATTTCACAAATATGCTTGATGTGGATTACACCAGGAAAGCTGTGAAGGGAAGAGAATAGAGAAGAAAATAATTGCTGTTTTAAAGAAAAATCCTTCAACACAGATAACGTGTTTTAAAAAAATTAATTCACCAAAATATCAACAAGGAATGTGTATTTTAATAGCGTGAAGAAAACAAAACTACAGCAACATCATTCTTTTTGTTTTTCACAATTATCCTCGTGGCAATTCTAATTAAAACAGATGTTATTGAGTAGAAATAGCAAGTACATTTATCATTCTCTTGAAAACAAAAATAAGCCATTCTTTTCATGGTTTGAAACTTTCCTGGTTTGTTTTTTTTTTTTTAAAGAACATCTGAAAATAAATCAGCAAAGACCAAAAAATTATTAGGACATTGTTTTATGCTTCCAATTATATTAAAAACAATAGACAGAATAGAGAGATTAAGTAAAAAATAAGTCTGCTTTCCAAGCACATATTTCCTTACAGAGGACTGTGCTTTTACCATAGGCAGAAGCCTCTAAAACTCAAAATACATTTGCTCACCTTTCAAAACCATCTTTTATT
This sequence comes from Passerina amoena, assembly GCA_013401095.1. Taxonomy (NCBI): domain Eukaryota; kingdom Metazoa; phylum Chordata; class Aves; order Passeriformes; family Cardinalidae; genus Passerina; species Passerina amoena. The sequence goes on along the minus strand of WBNP01000674.1, from coordinate 103,374 downwards.
CAGGTGATTTTCTGCTAGAGATGAATGGAAAGAGTTTTGATAGAGTTTTAATCAACTTAAGCCAAGACATATTCTTCTTACTTTACTTTCCATGCTCTCAGAAGCAACTTCTCTTTGCTACTTCACAAAACAGAGGGCTTTGGCAGACTGGTGCCTGCGGAACAAAGATTCTCTAAAGATCAACTGGCACCTGCAGTCTGAGTTTACTCACCTGAGACACATGTGTGAAATTAGTTCTCCAGCACAGTGTGCTTACAGCTTGTATGAGAAGAAGATGGCAATTTTAAATGCGTGCAGTCACAAATTTGAATTAAAAGAAAAAAAAGATATAGCCTTATACAGCCAATATAGTTAATAGTTTCATTGAATATCTTTTGCACTCTATTTATAAAGGCAATGACCAGTAATTAATTTATAGCATACATTATGCTAGTTTTCTGGATTTTTACTAGAAAAACAGTTTGGTCTAAATATTCATTCTTTTCTTTTTCTCTCTACAGTGGTAAGAAGTTAAATTCTATGTTGCAACACTGATGTTTACTATCATTTAGCTTCATGAAAAAATTGATTGAAATAACACTGTACAAAGATATGGAATGCTGATAGAGGGGCCAAAAATCTTAGTCCAAAGTTCAGACATGAAGTTTGTAAGTCAAAGTCCATCATCTAGAGAGTATAATAACTTTGCAAATATATTACTTTCTCAATGTTTTACTTTGTTTTATCTTAGTTTGGTTTGTTTTCATGGGTTTTGGGGGGATTTCATCTGGATTCTGAGTTTCTACCATGTGTTCTTCCCACTTCTGTAAGAATGAGGATGCTCTCGGGCTCAGAAGCTTGGATCCAGATATGCCAGTGTTCAAAGTCATGCTGCAGTTTTTGCTTATCTGATAATGTGAGGCAGTAGCAAATTTATAGTCTGAATCTTTATTTTATGTTTTTTTCCATATGTGATTTCGCTTCAAAGAGGAAAAGAATACATCAATTTTTAACTTTTATTTAGACTTTTGCATATGTTATACATATAAATAGAAGTGTTTCCTGTGAGAAATGACTGACTTTTATCAGGAGAGCTCTATAAGTATTTGGCCTCAAAATCCAATATTCTTGAAAGAACTCTGACAGTATTAAATGAAAAAATCCTTTCAAAGGAAGAAGGACCTAAGTGTGAAAAAATCCAAAACAGAAAAAATTGTAAATAGAAAAATACTTTTAAGCTACATTAATATAAAGAAGCACAGGCAAATATGGAACAAACAAGCAGTAAATGGCAAACTTCCTATAAGGCTGTTTTGCTGTTCATGAGTGATGTGGAAAGGTGATTTTTTTACTTGAAGTAGCACAGCTGATTAGTTACATTAAGTATAGCGGGCTAGCAGAGAAGCTATTACTGTAATAATAGAACAAAAAGGGGGTAAATTAGATTGTGTGATCACAGCAAAGCAGATTCTGACACAGTGGTTGACAATGAAAGCAATGGAAAGCAATGCAGTAAAGAAGGAGGAGGACTCAGTTTGCCTGCCTGCTTCCTGAATGTGAGCATATCAACTGGAAATTAATGCACATAGTCCGTGAAAAAGTCAAAGAGACTGAAAACAATATTGTCTGTCAAATGGAAGTGAATTAAAGAAATATTAAGAAAAACAACAGCTCCTTTGTTAAAAGAATAATTTTTCTGTGAATAGAACTGAAGTTTCTGAGACTGTCTCTACTGTCCTGGTCCTCTCCAGAGCATAGGGAGTAAGCACTTGGGTATAGCAGTGCATCTAATGGTACATTATCTTACACATGCCCTCTAAGGGAAAAAAAAAAGTTACATTTCGTTCCTGTGATCAGGACAAAACAGAATGCTCCATAAGGCAGACCTGTCCCATAGGTGCACCCCACCCATATAGGTGCAACTTTCTCTTAAAATCAGTTTTCCATTTCCTAGGCAGTTTCTACCTTGGCATATCTCTTGACAGGCTTTTATAGCTATCTAAACCTTAGGGTTAAATTCTGTGGGGTATTTGCATGGTCCAATCTTTGGTGAATGATTTGCCTTGATAACTGGTGAAATGAAAATTTGAGAAGTATTATGTATATCTGGAATGAATGCTCAAAAGTTTCTAAATCCATTTGCCTAAATTGATCTTGTAAAGTGAAGGATAACCATCAGCAGGATTAAAAAGCAATCAGAGAATTACAAAGCTTTTGATATAAAGCAGAAATTAGCCTGATAAGACAGATAAAAACAACATGAAAATTCATACCAGGAGGAAGAGAGTCTAAAGTGGAGACATCAGGAGTGAAACCTGATTTGGCACTTCACAGGACTCTTTGTGCCGCCACAGACACTGCCCAGCCCAGACAGAGCAGCCTGAGTGGCCGCCCTGGCCCTGGGGAGTGGCTGCTCCCTGTGGGGAAGGGACATTTATGGGCACAGGGAGCTCCCACATCTCCAATGGTGTGATAGCAGGACAGACAGACAGCAGGTGTGACACTGCTGGGACACTGGGGTGTGACTGCCACCCCACACACTCTGCTAGACGAGCTCTGCCTGTAACCCTATGCACATCTCTGCATTTGCTCACATATAATCACAATTTAGTGTGACTAGAAGCTCTGGAGATAAATTTGTGACAAGATAAAAGCATCTATAGAATTCTACAGGTTTAACATCCTGTGTCCACTACTGCAGCTATTCCGTTTTATTACCAATATTGATTCTGTATGTACAGTTTGCTGATTGCTGGGTAACTGTGTGTTGTTCATGTGTCAAGAAATTGTTTCAATCCCAATCTTGTTTAAATTATTTTTACTTTGACAAATTCCAACTGAGAACTCATTTAGTGACATCACAAAGGTTCATTAGTGAGAAAAAACATGATTTGTTAACTAAAAACTCTATACTAAATAAGGTGATGTTTGTTTTACGAACTATTTTGTTAAAAAAAGAATCAAAGAATATAATGAAAGAAAACTGGTCAAGCCAATGAAGAAGGATATCATCATAATTTATCACTTTTCACTGTAGTCTTTCCTATTGACTGCAGTAATTGTTATTGTAGTGCAGCTGAGAAAACTAAACAGCATGAAATCATTATTCAGCACGAAATCATTATTCAGCACACTGTTCACTGATATAAGAGTTTCTCTGCATGTTGGTAACTGAAATACATGGGCTTGTCTCTAGCTCTGTTATCTCGGTAATCATATTTACATGAAGGTCTACTTCTTCCTTATATGTATCTAGAGAGAAAATTTTAAAACAACTTCAGTATTTTTAATGAGTTTATAAAAAGACAATCTGCATTTTGACTACATTTTTCATGATATCTTTAAATTATTAAAGAACAATTGCCCATTGTTCCTGATAGCTCATTATCACCACTTCAACATTTATTTCTTTCTTTCCCTCAGTTTGATGATACTTTAATAAATCTCCTGGATGCTTTCATTAGACAGGATGTAGGTTGCACTTAAATAAACCAAGATGACAATATTATTAATAAATTAAATTTATAATTATTAATTACATTAATATTATCAAAAGAATATCTGATAAAGTATGAGAGAATAGTCAGAAGAAATTTGGAGATATTCAAGTTGGCAGTATTTGATTAAATTCTCCTAGGAGCTCTAAAGGAACGAGCTGATGCAGTGTCTGAACTGTTAGTGATTACTAGAGTTCTTGGAATAGAAGGAAGGTCCCAGGGGGCTGGTGGAATAAAAACCCAAAACTTACTTACATAAAGAAAGGCAGAAAAGTAGAGTAAGTAGAGTTACAGAGCAGTGGGTCTGATTTTGTTTTCAGAAAAAAATATTCCTATAAGTTATGAAATAAATTATAAGTTTGTAGAGAAACTTACTGCAGCTAGGGAAACAGCTCAAATTGATATATTTAGACTGAATGGTAGAAAACCATTTGATTTATTTGTTTGACAGGATAACAGTGCTGTTGGGTAAGGAATAGTCAGTAGATGGCTTAAACCAGTACTTCAGAAATGCTGTTGGTATTTGTATGGCAACCTCTTGAATATCTGCCAGAGTAGGTACGTAATTAGGTGAAAAATAGCGCTCCAAAGATTATCTACATGTAGTTTTCAATCAACGTGGAGAAAATAAAATTTGAAAAATTTAGTGAAGGATCAGTCTCTACATATTTTTGCTACTGGCCAGTTGACTGAATAGACAATACCTGTATTGCATCTGCTGTGGTTAATGAGTTCCAAGCACTCTGTAGGGAAAAATTCAAATCTGAATCTTCTTAACTATTTGGAAAAAGTATACAAAATTAACAGTATGAAGTTTAGTGAACACTTATACAAAGAACTTTACTGTGGGAGGTTTTAGTTGAAATGAGAAAGATTGTGTTGGACTTAGAACAGACAAAATGTACAAGACAATACAAGAAGGAAAATTTTAATCTGGAGTGTAATCAGCAGAACACTGGATGAGGAGCATAGAAAGTGTATGTATATCTTTGTCCTACTTAAGACTTCTAATAGTGTACTGCATCTGCTTCAGGTAACACAGATTTTAGAAACACAGCTAATGGAAGTCCACAGAAAAGAAAAAAAAAAAAACAAATTAAAATGTTCAAAGAATAAGACTTCTTATTTTGAAAGGTTGAATAAATGTATTTTATGTTTTAAAAAAGGAAAAAGGCATGGGGACAGTGCTAATGGTCTTCCAGCATATAAAATATGATTAAAAAGACAATGATGCTGAGTTATTTAGCGACCACAGGATTTATCTATTCAGGGAAGGACAAGAAAATAATTTGGCTTTCAAAATAGAGGAATTAAATTAGATATTAGGAAAAGTATGGGTTTTTTAGTGCAACAGGTGGCAAAATAATGAAAAAGGAAACCTAAAGGATATCTCTAAGTTTGGAAGTTTTGGGTAAGTTTGGCAAACCTCTATCAGTCACTGCCCAAAGATTACCAAATACCACTGTTCTGAAACAAAAAACTAAAACATCCTTTGATGTCTTGGTGTTCTTTTCTATGCCTGATGCTGCCATTTTCTTATTGATATCTTGAAAAATTCCAAGTGGTTTAGAGTAACCACAGGATTTATTTTATTTATTCTTCAAATCTTGTACATATTAGTCATCACAAGTCTATTTGAGATAATAGCACTTTACTCAACATCATTGGTTGCATTCCAATTATGTTTTTATTCCCTAGAGAAAGTTTCACAAAGACATGAACTTTGAGGTCAATTACAGTAATAAATATAAAACCAGTTGTTGATTAAATTATCTATCCTGCAGAGCATAGTACATTAGTAGTGTCTGATTTGTCTGGTTTGTGTGTTAGTCTGCATTTTTTTATCTGTATCACTTATTTTTCTAGAGAAGTAAGCATAAGATTTAATTGCTGGGGATCATTTTTTTACTTGTAGATGAAAAGAAATTATGTTTCCGTTTTTTACTTTTAGAAAAATGTGCACAAAATGATAAATCTAAAACTTTTCAGATCATTCTCAGTCTGAAACTACTGCTGTATTGAACTTCATCACAAATGTCTACAATAATTTAAAATAAAAAAAACAATATAGGCATACATCTCTTTTTTTTTTCTTTGATTGAATGTTGCTTCATTCCTGCTGTGTGTATATATATACACAGTAATTTTTAGTAATTAAAGATCAAAATATGAAGATCATTCATCAAAGTTTACATATAAGGCAGTGGAGAATTAATTTTATATGTCAGTGAATAATGAATTATATATGCATCTATAATAATACTTTATTCAGTTTTGCTTAACAGTGTGTTAATACTGTAGTTCTTCCAGAGGAATACAGTTAATGAACGTTGCACATTTACAAAACTTCAAATTTTTCCCTGTAATTGTGAAAAAAGTAAAGAGACAATGTATTTATCAAGTTGCAAATACAAATTTCATTAGTTTGTAAAATTGTTTCTCAGAAAGTTAAAATAAGCAGAGCAACTGCAGAGTGCATTTCTGATTTATTAAGGTGCACTGACACATCCCTAAGCCCTGGCCTGAAGTTTAGCCAAGTGAACTGACCATGAGAAACTGGGATGTAGGAGCAAGAAGCTTTAATGGTTGTGTAAGAAATGGTTGCATTTTTCTGGTGGTTAAGGAAGGGTGAGGCAATAGACAGGCAAACCCCACAGGTAATTAATTGGGAGAATTGGAGACCTCCTGGGGAGTCAAATCTCCCAGTGCCATTTGGGAGATTACACAGCCTTGGTAAGCTGGCCTGAGCTGCGTCGCTTGCAGTGCACAGGGCTGGAATGCCAAAGGTAACTATACCAGAAGTGGCAATTTTAGCTATAGATACAGCAAAACTGTGACTAATTTAGAAAGGCCTTTGTACCAGGGAGGAGACAAAGGTGAAGAAAGGAAATTATCAATGTGAATGGAGGAAAAAAAAGAATGGGAAGTAGAGAGGAAAGAGGATAAAGAGGTCCAGATGAGCAAGAGAAAATGCAGATCAATGCATTTGCCTATTTGAGGCACCTGACCACTGTAGGCTTTCTTGTTTTCTTATTAAAAATCACTCCTAGCAACTTTCTGTGTGAACTGCTGTGACCTCTCTCAGATCTCTGTGTGCATTTACACATGTTTATGTATAATTTTTACTATCAAATGATGAGCTGGACTAGCCAGTAAGAGGCAACACTTAATAAAAAAATAAGCCTGAGTCAATGACTGGGTAAAGGGATGGGGATCTGCACAGGGATATGAAAAGAAATAGAGTATGTGGTAATATTCCAGGTGTTTGAGAATGTGGCTTTGTCAGTGAACCAAAAGTTTTAGGGCACGTGTATCCTTCACTGCGTGACCATAAATTCTGATCAGCCAGAGAGGAGGAGCAGATCTGTGCTGTCTGTGCTGGCCCCCTCCATGCAGAGCCAGTGAAGACACTGCTCTCTGCTTATGCTGGTTTCTGTGGCTGCCCATGCTCACACCATGAGTGGGTGGGTGATGAACACCTACCAGGAATACTTGCCACTGTTGGCTGGACCTGGGAGCCCTGGTTATATCACACTGGGTCTGAGTGAACCATGGGGTGTGAGATAAATCTGACTCTACCGGAAAAGGAAGGAAAATTTTCCTTTGTCTCAAGCCCACATATTTGGCTCCACATAATAGAGATTGTATGAGGGATTCAGGAAGCATGCTTCCAGTAGTAATCCTGGTCTGCTGCGGACTCAGGGAAGAGAAGGAACCCACCTCACTACGCCCTTCTTTCAGGGAGCTGTGGAAGTAATAATGTCTCACCCGAGCCTTCTATTCTCCAGGCTAAACAACTCCAGTTCTCCCATCTACTCTCCATAAAACTTGTTCTCTAGACCCTTCACCAGCTTCATTGCTTTTCTTTGGATGCACTCACCTCACCACCAGAACTCACATAATGGTATCCCACAGCAATGTTGTCTGTATTACAATAATCCCTAAAGGGCATTGGAAATACACCTTCTCTGCAGCTTAAACTAAAATGGATGGGTTACATCTACAAGGATATTTAGCTTGAGATTTTTTCAGAACATACCCATTTCAGGCTGCAGCCTGCTGCTTTCCCTCACCTTGCAACAGATGTACTTCCTGACACCTGGTGCAACTTATATTGCTTTTAGAGTCCCTCAGAATTCTTATCTTTCAGTCATCAGGTGAAGAAAGGATAGTGCCGCAATGGACATAGGCAAAACAATTCTCAAAGAAAAAGTGTTTGCTTATTCATGTGACAGTTCTAAATACCATTTATAGAGCTATAAATGACAAATGTAAGAGATTGAGGAACTTGTGTTTCCTTCTGTTAACAGCAACAAATCTTTTGCAAACTTCCTGGAATAGAATGAAGGATGGAAAAAAAAAGTCCAATAATTCTCTTCTGGATTGTCTTGGGTGTTCTGGCACCTGATAATGATTAAAAATCATGCATGACTAACTCTGGACATCCAGATGAACAATTTTGGAGTAGAATTTAAGACAGCTTTAATCAGTTCTATTGCCAAACCCTGATTAAAATATGCCTTGGGTAAAAAATTAATTAAAAAAATTACATTCTGTGATACTGAAAGTAGGAGCAACTTTTTCAGATGGAACTGATGTGAATTCCATATATGATATATAAACAGACAAAAGACTTGCTGTGTTCAGGACAGTAATAAATGTGTGATGCAACTGCTGAGGTGCTGAGCAGTTTTCATAAATGTCCAATTCTAAAAAGCCCACAGGGTAAAATAATGACTGCCAAAGAAAGCTGTAATTAATTAGGGGAAAAGTAAATGAATGTTTGCAATACGTATAGAGGAGTCTGCTGATGTTCAGAAATCATGAGAAAAATAATTTATTTTTACTGCTGTAATTCTTCTTCTAAGTTGGGGGGGGGAATGAACAAAGAAAAAGGGAAGCAAGCATACAAATGAAAGGAGCTGAAATGTCTATCCCTTTCAGTAAATTTCTATAAGAAAGGGCAACTTGAGAAGGGAGTGTATTTATAAGTTTCATATAATCTAATTGTGTCAGAAGTTACATTAATAAAGACAAGAATATCAGGAATTAAGTCACTATTTCTGCTCACCTTAAGATAGGGAATATTTTCTATGGTGAATTTTGAATCTTTGTACTCGCAGCAACATATGGTACTGTAGCTATAAAGCAATTTAAATATGCTCACACTGGCAGCTGAGAGAGATTGACAGTGTTTTAATGTAAAGAGCTGCTATCACATTCCAACAAACTTTAAAAAAATCACTCTCTTGATAGAAAAATAGTCCTTGAACACTATTACATAGATCTACTACCTAGACATTATTATGCATTTCTTGCTTTAATTTACTAGATTGTTTTTTATAGGAGCTTCTTTTTATTCACAAACACTCCTTCTCTTGGTTGATTCACTTAGTGATGTCACAACTCACACTTTGTAGTATCATAGGTGTTTCCATGGAGATGGCCTGTGATACCACCAGCACAGACACTTCAGGAAAATGACTCAGAAGGGAAATGCCTATGGATCATTGATATATATATATATACACACACTCATAAGAGAGATCAAATCAGAACTATAACAGATGCAAATCAAAAATAGTAGGTGCAAAAGTTATCACTTACTACAGGAAGAGTATCACTTACTATATCTACGTCTGCTGCTGTCAATTTACTCAATCTCAGAACCGAAGACTTAAGAAACATACCCAAGAGTCATCATTGTAAAAGTTTTATGAAAATTTTTATTTATAGTTTAATTATCATGTACCACTGCACTTTCTAGTCTAGCACAGAGGTTGCAGAACACAACCTATGCAGTCCAGAAATTCTACAAAAGAGTCACAGCTGAAACAAAGGTTAAATTCCTATATAACCATGAGGATAGAGGTGTAAAGGTTATCTGCAGTCGCCAGAAAATCCGTCTCTGGACATAGAAGCAATAATCACTGGGTGGTTTTTTTTGTTCCCAAACCAGTAGTATTTAAGGCCCATTGGAAATTTAAATTCTAAATGGCAATCTTTTGTAGGAGCATTTGCCCTCTTAGTTGATCCTGCTTTTGTTAAGACACTGTACACCAAAGAATAACAGATATCCACACTCTACGCTGCAGTTGTAAATTTATTTTGATTCTGTTACTTCCAAATGTACTTTCTTTAGTGTTACATATCTTTAATATATTATTACATATAATATGTAACTAGTATTTTTAAACGTATAATAAAAAACTCATGTTCACTGCAAGTCAAACAGCTTTCTCTATGTCTTCTCTTTGCTGAAGAGCCAGGCAAACCATATTTACAGTAAATTGAGATGAAGTCCCGAAGAGTTATAAATGTTATTGGTGAGTGATCTCCCTGTCCTTATCTCCCATCTGTCTGCACTGTATCTGAAGAACTGTCCTGTTGATGGATGCAAAGGCATTACTGTTCTGTATTCTCCTTGTTCTGTACAGGAGGATTATAAGAAAGATCAAAATGTCATAGAATGGTTTGGGTTGGAAGGGAAATTAATGATTATCTGTTTCCAACCCTCAATGGAGAAAGGTTTTATACCAAGGCCTGTAGTAAAAGACAGGACAAGAGGTGACAAGAAACAGCAGTTTTAAACTGGAGGAAGGTAAGTTTAGATTGTACATAAGGAAGATGTATTTTATAGTGAGGGTGGTGAGATGATGAAACAGGTTGTCCAAAAAACTTTTGGATGCCCCATCACTGGATATGATCAGGGTCAGATTGGATGACACTTTGATTAATCTCTTCTAGAGAAAGATATCCCTGCCCATGGAGGGGAGTTGAAACACATGGTCTTTAAAGGTGCTTTTCAACTCAAAGTATAATTTGATTTCATGATTAAGAATCATATTTTGTTAAGGAAAAAGAATCAATAAAAGCATGTCTAAATTTACAAAATAAATTAATTAATTTCAAGACATCTGTAATTCCAATATTGTCTGTTTCTCTTAAATTCAACACATTGTGAAGAACTATTTTCTTTTTAAAAAAAATTTAAAACCCCATGTGCATAAAAGTTTTTTCTTTGAACAGATGGCAGCTTAAACTATATGTCATAAGAGTGCTCATGCATGTTAATACAGACTACCTACTCCCCCAGGCCCCAGAGGAACAAAGCAGTTGGAAGGATGTAAATAAGGTTGACTTAAATACATGTCACATTGTATTCTACAGAAAAACTAAATGCAGGAGTCTGTCAGGAGCAGCACATCAAAATTACAAAATCTCTTTTTAAATAATCAAAAGCGCTCATTATAAAAAAATCTACAGCACTGTTAAAATGGCATTGCTTTAAAAACCTATAAAGTCAAGTGGACCTGTCCAAATGATTCCTATCATATTGAATTCTTCTCCTTAAAAGCCTTTTAATCTTACAGAAAGTTACTATTCCAATTCTGGATGAAAGGAAGTATCTTCAAAGAATGCTTATTAATAAATCAAAATTAATGGACTGCTTAATATTTTACCATTTCATTCTCCTACCAATCAGCAGCCTACTTTTACACAGTGAGAAAAACAACAGAAAGATATATTTTACTACTCTAGTTAATAATATGTAGCATCCTGTCAATACCAAATGTGTGGAAAAAATGGCCATATCTAATGTAATGTTCAATAGTCATAAATTCAGGTAAAGTAAAGCCCATATATCTCACATTGAGAATCACAATATGAAATGCGCATAAGCATAAAATGAATGGGCTACAGTAGACAATATGAAATGATTTTTTAAATTGAAATGTTAATTTCACACTATCAGAAAATAAAAGGACTCTCGATGCATGATTAAATTGTTTTATGGAAAATGTGAATCACCTACAACCTCCTCCACTGAAAAAATAAACAATAAAGTTTGGATGTTCCTAGATTTTTTACTCTTAGTGAATGGTCAGGTAAAGACAACAGCCTACTGATAAGTTTTCAAAATTCTTAGACTCATATGGTATTCTAAGAGTTAGGATCCCTGTTGTTTATTTGAACATGTATTTTAATGAATTTGCTGTGCAGAAAACACAAACCAAGCAGTGAAGCTCAGCTGCCTTTGAACAGAGGCAAAGCCTCCAGAGAGGTCAGTTATGTACAACATTCCCTGTAGAAGCCTCTGAAACTGTTTGCAGTCTTGCACTTAACTAACAGCCTCAGCATGGACAAAGTACAGAGACCAATAACCATAAGGACAAGGTGACATTTTGGATATGACAATTATTTTATGGCAAAAGCACTGAAGTGAATAGAATTCTCTGCTGCAATAATATGTATTATCCTTATATAGACATTTTATATGTTCCATACTTAGTGACAGGAAATTGTATTTTTATCCTAACCTGTGCAATTTACATTATATATTTAGAATTAAACACGAGGAAAATTCAAATTTACTTTATGCACTTTACAGAAATTGCCAAGAGAAGATTCCGTCTTCTTTTTTTCTTTTTCACATTCTGTAGAAATAGTGACACAGCATTGGTGTAAGGTTTATTCTGCAGTATGTTAATGACCTGAAACACACACGTAGTGTGACACAGCCTCCTGAAGTACTTCTATATAGTATGTATTGTATAGACGGCCATGCCCTGTCCCGGTTGCTCTTGATGGGCTGCAGCTGTGATGTCCCTAATTGGGTGGCAGCTCTGGCTAGTCAAGATAACTGGGATAAGAGAGGGTGGGTTGGCCAGAGTCAGGGAGAGCCTTGGAGGAGTCCTAAAGAAGTGAGTGCTGTGAAGAGCTGCCTGCAAGAAAACACCGAGAGAGGGTATGGGACTCTTTAGAAATATGGCTACAAGAATATGGTTACAACACTTCTAGTGCTACTGAAGGCAGAGAAACGTGTCTGTGTGGCACATGTATGCTGCTACATCTCAAAAAACCTCTGGTTTAATTCTTGTATCTACCAGAACCTAGATATTACTTGCAGCTTTGGTCACTGCCAGAGTCTCTGCTGGGTCACACCTACCAGCCCTCTGAAAAAAGCCTAGGTTGTGAGAAAGGAATTCATTACAGGTATAGCTCAATTCCCACTTTAGAGAGCCTTTTCTTTCCTGCATTCTCATGCCATACCCAGGGCATAGGTCAGACACTGGGGGCCAGGAGGGTTGGGCTTCACAACAGTTGTGCAATATTATTGGTTGGACGCAACCGCTGTCTTGTACCTTTGACTGTGTAGGGAACACAGACACCTCAGTTAAGGTTTATTTTTGATGTTTAGATAAAGAGAGTTGAGTGAGATACATTTTAAATATAATATGCACATTCCTAACAAGCTAATAAATGGGCCAAACTCTTGGTCTCTATTTCCATGTTCCCAGCAAAGTAAAGATGTCTGTTTTCCGCTTGCCTCAACTGAGGAACAAGTTGTAAGAGAAACGCCATAGAAACACACCTAAATTTATGTCTCTAATTGACAGATATTTAGTTGGAAGTGGGCTTATAGGCAGTTTTGCAACATGATATTTACTTAATAGCAATCAATGAGATGATGTGAGATGCACATGCAGGAAATTGCTTTGTTTCATCATCTCAGTGTACAAATTAGGCTACTTACACCAGTTTTCAAATGTGTAACCTGGTGTGACAGCTGTGAACCATTGTGATAAAAGTTGGGTAACTTTCTTTTCAAGGAATAGTTTATTATAGAAAATTGGAGAGTAGGGCAAATTTTGGATGAGCTTGGGAAATCAAAGGCAGAATAATCTCTCTCAAAAATGGTTCAATTAAAATTGGGTACCCATAATACAAGAGTATTTATTGTATTAAAGGACACTTTCATTTCTGAAACTTTGATCAAAGTGGATATTGAGTGTCTGAACTTTAACTTTTACAAATATATAAAAAATTCCTTATTTGTCCTTCATCTCTTTTATTGTTTTTTGAAGTTTTCATAAGAGAATAAATGAAATAGACAAAAAAAATTAGTATCCCATTAAGTATATAATTTTGTTCTAGTATGTTTTTATAACTTTTCCACTTTTCAAACAAAGTAAATGAGAATATAAAAAAGCACCAGATGCATCCTTTTTTAGATTATTCAAAACCTGTATATCTTCAGAACAAAAAATAATTTAAAAATCCCCAAAAATCTCCTCTTATGAGAAGAAGCAGGGGGCTGGGTCTGTTTATTCTGGAGAAGACTGAGAGGGGATCTCCTTAATGCCTATAAATATCTCAAAGGTGGGTGCCAAGAGAACAGTGCCAGATTCTTTTCAGTGGTGCCCAGTGAATGGATGAGGAATAATGGCCATAAATTAAAACTCAACAAGTTCCAGCTCAACATGAGGAAGAACTTGCTTACATTGAGGGTGGCAGAGTACTGGACTGGCTGCCCAGAAGTACACAGAGTCTCTCTAGAGACATTCTAAACCCTGGACACATTCCAGTGTCACCTGCGTTTGGTGACCTTGCTTTATCAGGGGGTTTGGACTGGATGGTCTCTTTCCAACCCTAAAAATTCTGTGATTCAGTGAAGTAGTGATTAAAGATATTAATACTGAATATGCCTCAGTGTGCAGGTACTGATTTAGCATAAAAATTAGAGCTGTGAATTGTTATATCTGTACTGTTAATAAAGAAAGGTCAGGGAGAAGTCCTGACCCTGAAGCCAGATGGCCTCTGCTGGCTTTCATCCATTTGCTGAGGGCTACACCTTTCTAGAGCCTGTTGTCTGTGAGCACTCCTGTGACCTCTGGCTACCACTGCTTCTTTTGTGTCCTTTATCTCAAGGTCACAAAAATGGAAGAACTATTGAAATCACTTGCATCTGTACAATGACAACATTTTAATAGACGCGTTTGTTTGGAATAAAATAGATTAGAATCTAAAAGAGGGGTTAAGGGTGTAAGCATAATTCTATTACAAAATTGAATCAAGTATATTGCCATGCTTTACAAAGGAGAGAAATATCTATATAACTGTGGAACTAATGGAGGAACTGAATGCCTAGAGGAAGACCTGTGGCAGTGATGGAAAGAGTTATTCTGCCATGAGCAGCACTGGAATACTTATACAGCACAGGAGAACTTACTGTTAGGATAATTTCCTCAAATGAACTTGTTACAGACAACATATTAAAATTTCTTTAATCTGATCATCCCATATTCATTAAGAAAAGTAAACAATTCGTAGTCTAACATTTCAGATTTCACCCCACAAATAATTATCAAAGTGCAACAAATTTTAAGTTGCATGAGGACTGGTGTCACTTCTGTGTGTTGCAGTGGGTCTACACTCTGCTCTTTCATTGCAAGTTGCTCTAAATAATTTTTGTTTGGAGGTGTCATTCCCTGTTTTGTACAAGTTGCACAGATAATGAGGATCAGAGTTACTTGAGTGGTTGCCTTGAAGACTGCTTCTGTCTTCACAAGTTCCATATAAGAAGAGTAGATATGGAATGAGCTCTTGGAGTGAAATCCAGGTTGAGCAGGCCAAGGGAGTTGGGGTGTGCGCTCCTGTCTCCTGGTTGTTCAGTGGCTCTGCTTTCTTGTAAGCAAACCTCATTACAGCTTTCCCAATCTGCTACAGGGAATGCTGGGACATCTGCCAGCACAGTATGAACCTCATTTTAAACAAAAGCTCTTCAAATAAACCAGTGGAGGAGATACATAAGCCTTCTCTTTTCTAAGATCACTGGTTTTGGGTGTTGTTGATCACGATTATGTTCCTTCAGTGCCTGCATTTTCTCACTCCTTAAGAACTCCTTTCTGCCAGATTCACTAGCTAAATGGCTGAAGTGTTTGCACAGATATTTCCAAGCTGAAACAAGTAGAAAAATATATTTCAGGCTAAGGAGTTTTATTTTTTGGGCACATTTTCTAATACTTCCCTGTTATTTTCCTTCTTGAGCTTTTATCCACCAAAGTGGGAAAATACAGGGGAAGACACTCTGCCTTCTCATTGTGTGAAGATTTCATTTCCAAGTAAAATCACTCTTTGATAAGGTGTCAAGTATGAACTAAACAAACATCATCTCCTTTGAGAGCCAACCATGCAACCAGAGCTAGCACTATAGGGGTACTTTTTAGACTGAAAAAGAGAGAGTACATATTCCAGAACATAACATTTACTGAACTGAAAACAAACAATATTTCTTGGCAAAAGGAAATACTAACATTTTAGGAAAAATATTTAATTGTTAAGCTGTTACACTGAACCTTCATGATATTTTCATTTGAAATATGACTTTAAACTATTTTTAACTGTAATCATAATTTCAAATATATTTATGGATTTACAATTATGATCATGGTAAATATTTAAAAGACACAACATTTTCTACTCCCTGACTGAAGTCACTTAAATTTACACTTGAACTTCTTTTAGTTCAAATGGAACAACTTTGAAGAAAAATAAAAATTGAGAAAATTGGAATATTGCCTTTCAACTTATCACAATGGCTTCTATTGTTCTTTCAATTTGCAGTCCTTTACTGCATCAGAGCTGTCTTCTCAGGAATTGTTTAAATATTGCATTACACGGGAGGCATTTACTCTTGACTACAAAAAAAGCCCAGCAAAAACCTATAGCTTAGTTCTAATAAAAACATAGAAAATATGTTAAGATAAAGAGATGACAGGAGGCATGAAGGCAGACAGAAAAACTGTGTATCAGGAGAGTCTAAAAGAAAAAAAAAAACACAAAAGGTGAGCAAAAAAATTTAGATGGAAATGAGAATTGGATACTCTAAAAATTGAGAGAAAGACCAGCAAAAATAGGAAACATAATACGAAGTCTTAGAAGTTAGTGACTATTGCTCATAATTATAGTGAACTTTCAGAGTAGCCTGAGAGAACAAAAACCTGCTACAAAGGTCATGGAGACAAATATTTATAAAAAAGTTTATATTTTTAAATAATATGTATCCGACACTGGGTATGCATAATACAGTTAAATATCTTAAAAAAATTCAAAGGAATAGTTATAGAGGAATGGAAGAAGTTAAGAGAAAATTGGGTATTTTAACATTTATTTTTTGGGGTATTTTAATCATTTCATTTAACAACATATTTGTCCTTAGTCACTATAGACTTCTCAGAGATTTGGAAATCCCAGTGGCAACCCTTTTTTTAAACTGCTCATCTGTTGGATTCCTCTCAGGGCCAGGTGTGAGGCAATGAAGTGTGGAAATCTGCCTTCTTCTTCACCTTCTGGGCCTCCTGTTTTGTGACTTCAAGTATTTAAAGAGATCTCTATTCCTCCTAGTCACATGGTTCATTTCCCAAACCATTTAGTGCATTTCAAAGCTGCATACATAAATCACCAAAGAGATTTTTGTGGGAGATGCAATTCCATATATAAGGTGCAGTGGTGATGCCAGCTGGCTGCCCAGATCTACTGCACTGCATAGCATTTGCAGGATTTCTGGACAGCTCCTGTTTCCTAAAGAGCTTATTGCTCTTTAGGTTTGCCTCAGCTACTGTTTCCACCCCCTATCATATGAATTTATAAAAACAAAAGGGAGTGTTTTAGGGGTGAAAATGAAGCTTTGAAATAAATGCATAATGAATCTGAATTGGATAGCGAAAAATATTACCTTATTATATCTTACTTTCACAGTCCCATGATATCATAAAAGAAAACACTGCTGACCATTCTTGTTTGAGATATATTCTCTGAAGTTTTTTCCTTATTCTGAAATTTACATTTATCTTCTTCTGTGACTGTCACAGGCCTCTCTTTCTGCTTTCAAAACTCTTTTGCATACTGTCCTGGAATGGCACTGGTCTGTGCTTCTGTCACAGCTCTGCATAATTCATAATCCTGGCATCCACCTCCTGAACAGTAGTGGAAAATATTCTGAAGATTAATGATTGCATCTACCCAAGCTCAAGTCACTGTTAAATTAGGATTTTTCAGATAGTTCCTTGAAATGGATTTAAATATGGATTTTCAAAATTATTTAGGTGGGGAATCCCTATCATGTACATTGTGATATTTTAAAAAGTCCCTGGGTACCTTAGGTTTCAAACACTTTATGAGAGCTTAGGCTTTGGAAATCTTGTTTGGCAGATGTTTTTTATAGGTATCTAACTATCTGGAGTGCTTCTAGGCATTTTTTTAGGAGCATTTGCCAGAACATATAAAAATCTGGGTCTTGCTAGCACAACTGAAGAAATGAGCACATCAAGTGTATTTGCAGTCACTTCTGCTGACTGCCAGATCCTCAGTGTGGTGACACAGTATCAGTGTCACTGGACTCTCTTTATGCTCTGTGATTGCTGAGCTTGTGGAGGGTGCAATCAGAGCAAAGTGTCCCTTATTAAATCTTCCTCACTACTTGTGTTCTCCTCTCTTCCCAGAAAATAATTTTAAATTATTTGCAGGTTTTTTTTTTTTAAGAAAAGTAAATATTACATCTCTTTTAGACAGATATGAGTTTCTACATATCAAAGGCAATACATATCATTAATTGATCATTTCTACCAACATGTGAACATATCAATGACTTCATGTGTAATGAATTACTTCATTACTTCAGCTTTTGTATTTTAAAGATTCAAGCCCATATGAATTCCAATATTTTGATAAAAAAAGAAAATATGTGAGACACATTTAAATGTGCTGTTTTTCACTGTGATATAAATATGGAATCAGATTTATTGGAGCATTTTTCTCTCACATTGATGATGAGTCTCAAAGCAAGATCTCTTAGGTGCTGCTATCTCTTGGTTACTCCTTCTTAGTACCTGGTGCAGTGAAACCACTGCAAGAGGTGGCAAAACCTTCCTTAGCTGACCCTTACCATGACACAGATCACTGTCTGTTTCATTAAGTTCAACTGGTGTAGCAAAATGCTTCCTGGAGAATTGTACAGCTGTGTACCATAAGAACCAAATATAAATTTTGTGGTGGATCATTAAGCTTCAAGAAAATTTTACTTAGGGCACTCACTCTGAGCTGAAGAGATCCAGTGAGTTCTTTCGGTTTTATGAAGGTATTTTCCTTTGGTTCCTCTAGTGTTTGAGCTTATCTCTTAATACTAAAACAGTTATTTATTAAATAATACTATCTTTAAATTTAGCAAAACTAGAATCAACTAATGAGTTGTCCTAGTTTATTTTCTTTTACAGAGCTACTTTGTAATATTGCTACTAAAACCAAGGTTAAAAGCATTAGCTCCTGGCAATCATTTCCTGGGAAAAAGAAAAACCCTAGTACTACCAAAAGACTTTTTCCATAACTAAAAATGTAAATCTCTGGACAAAAATGCAGCTCTGAGGAGTAATTTTTTTCTTAACAAGATCTTACATTTCCCCATTCACATCAAAATCCTGTCTAGAGAGCTATAGAGGAGTACCAATATTAAACTGAAGAAAAACATCTTTCACATTTGTCTGCAGATCTTTCTGTCTCAGAGGATTCCTTTATGTGTAGCATCCTATCTTATTTCTCTGGAGTAAAACACTAACTAATTCCATGCAGAAGACTTACAGAGAAAAGGATATCTTAAGTAACTTTAAAATGCCTCTTTCAATACACCTAAAGCATCAATCTACTGAAAAGCCTGTTAGCTCTGCCCAGTAAAAATGCCATTTGTGTGGGATCGTGTCTCCATCTGTTGTGGAACTCTGTTAGTAGTGACAGGATAAATAATAGAAGATGTACTGGTACACTAACTACTGACAAATTAACTGGCCAGTAGTTTTATATCTAAATACACACGCACACCTCTGCAGAAACAGGAAATACTTTGCATAAACAGGATTTGAAACACAGACATGCCTTTACCAAATCCCAGTTTACTAAAATGCTTATAATTTATATTCCTTTGCTAAAAATAGCTGTTGACACACCAAATTATTAGCTATTCAGATAATCTCATACTTGGGGGAAGCAGATAGCACCCTCTCTTTCTCATCTAAAAAGCCAGTTTCTGCAAAACACATATGACTTGACCAAACAGAGAATAGCATATTGTTTATGACAAGTGGATGCTGACTTCAGATTTTCCTGACTCCTGACACTCATTGCCTTGTTTTCTCTTTTCCAACAGAATATGGAACTGTTTACACCTAGGCTTTTTCAGTGCTCCTTCTGTAGGGGTCCTGTGAGTAGCTACAGATATCTGGATTTTCACTGTCCCATAGTTTAGTGAGCCAATCCTGTAACTCGGTTTTTAAAGTTTTTACACACACGCAAAAATACATACACACACACACTCAAATTTGGTGCCTTTGCATTTCTATTGCTTCAAATACAGTCATGGATCTATTCCACAGTTAGCTCCTTGGTTATACGTGCTGTAATATGTGCTCATATTTTGCTTTCTGTATGAGCTGAAATAGAGATATTCTGGTTTCACTGATGCATTACTGACATGCTATTCCATACAGTTCTTTTTCTGGATGTTTCATATCTGATTTTCTTTCATATGTTGACACTAAAAAGAGATATGAAACACCACATTGTGAAGGCCAGCAGTGGTTCTACCACAGACTTCTTGAAAGTCCACGACATTGCTGCAAGATTCAGATAACATTTTACACAGTTTGATGGGGTTTTTTTATGCCTAGAAAAATGTCTTAATCTCTTGTCTTTGTGTTAGGTCATACAAAATCCTTTATTCCACTTGAGTCTTTCCTGTGAGCTCTGTGATTCGTTGAGCTAAATTAGCATCCTTCCCATTTTTACAGATCTGCTCATCAGGTGCTTATTGTAGCTTTGATCTGTTTAGTAGAAGAATTTTGAAGAAATTGGAAGTGAATAGTTAAATACTAATACTACCTATATTAACTATTGTTAGTAATAATAATTAATGTTAATAATAAATCTCTTTGAAATTTGAACTGCATAGCTTAGGGAATTTTCACTAGTTTGTTTAGAGAGCTATGTGAGTGTGGCTATCAATCAACCTTGAGTCTTTTCTCATTGCACTATTCACAAAATGTCAGCAATTATAAAGGCAGCTAACAGGAAAGTATTTCCACAGAACTGAATATATTCTCTGGAAATAAATATCTCCTGAGAAATTTGTGTGAATTTGTTGTGTCAAATGCCTTAGAAACCAATTTACCTTAAAGAAGAATTATCTTATGACTATTTTATGTTTTCAGAAACAGTAAAGGGATATTGAGCTTTTTCTGAGATACTGATAGTAAGAAAAATATATTAATCAAATTTGATTGTTGGTTGAATTATTCAAATCTGCTAGGGACAATATTGTCTAATAATAGAAGCAAAGAATTATAGGGAATAGAGGATCTCTAGCTTCTATGTGTATAGCAATCTGCCATTGAAAAAATCGCACAGATATTTAAGCATCACTATGAAATAGTTTTCCAAAGCTAACAGTGAGAGTACAAAACACCATAAAATTAACAGCATATTCTGTACAAATTATTACTATGCTGAAATAATTGTAACAGTGAAGTCAACTAATAGCTGATGGTTAATGATGGTGACTTTATCCCCTCTTGGAATAAAGACCTGCTTTTCCATTCTAACTTCTCACATTTCCTATTAATGCCTAAGGAATAGAACACTGTGCAGTGAACAATCATTTCTATGTTGCACAATGTTGTATTCCTACCTCTACAGATTGAATACCACCATCATGTTACTTTAACAGTGGCAAACTTAAAGCTGAATTAAACCCAGATTTTTTGATAACAGTATTTTTTCTATGAAAAAAAGCACAAAGTATATGTGCACAAACACATATGAGTATGTATAGAAATTCAAGAAAAAATTAATGAAAAATACTGAACTCACAACCTCAGTCACTCAGATACTTCTTAATATACAGAGAAATTTATTTCTTAACTCACACCTTTAACTTCCCCAGTTATTCATGATGTAGAGGAAATATTTTCACTTTTGAAAAAGACACATTTAATTTCCACTTATGCTTGGAGGCCAGTAAGCAGTTTGACTGTTGTTTTTCCAGCAGAGATGATAACACAAGTTCCCTTACAAAGACGAGCTCATATTAGGACTTAATGGTTTTTATCACTGCAGAACATGCAGTCCTGAATAAGGTTTGTTCTTCAGTGGAACAATGTTTTTTCCAGTGACTGCAGACCTAGGATCATATTTACGATCAACACTCTAAATAGAGTTTATTTTTTAGTTTCTGTTCTCTGTAGCCTTGCAGAAACTATTTTCCATTTTCTATTACCTTTTGGTAACACAGCTTTTCTTCTTCCATCTCCTCAATCTAGTGCAACCTTTTAGTGAATCTCCACCTAAGCAAACTTCCAATTAATTTCAAATTTCTCCTGAAAAAAAAATTATTTTTTTCCCTCTTAATTTTTCACTGCTTTTCCTAGTAGACTGGATTCAGGAGCTACAAGATATGCATGGCAACTTGACTGCTTTTGAGATAAGTTAGCAACCATCCCTTTATTCCTTCCCATGCTTGTGCTGTGCAAAACTGCAGCGGAATAAAACTTTACCTGCTACAAGCTAACTACCCAAACCGAAAAT
Source organism: Passerina amoena (assembly GCA_013401095.1). NCBI lineage: Eukaryota > Metazoa > Chordata > Aves > Passeriformes > Cardinalidae > Passerina > Passerina amoena. The sequence goes on along the minus strand of WBNP01000674.1, from coordinate 81,487 downwards.
CCTTTTCATTTGTTGTCATTTTATTTTTAAATAACTTTTAAATAACAGGATTGTAACCCTAAAGAGTCAGCTGAAGCCAGGACTGAAGAGTAAATAGGTTTCCATGACACTTACATGCAAGATTAATAGAAATAGTGCCCACCAGTGATAGGACAAACAAAACGGTGTTATCCAGAGTGATCTAAAGCTGTATGGGCTATGATAACAATACATTGCAAGAAAAATTTATATTTGTCATATAACCTCAGATGCAAACAAGTAGCTGTGCTGAGTAAACTGCATTAGGGTTTGTCTTTTGTTCCATGTAAAACATGTGAAAATTATAGTTTTCATTCTTCACAAGCTTAGACGTAAGGCCTTCCAAGAAACTTGAATGATTGCAAAGCTTCTGTCTTCTTTGCACCAACAAGAGTATAGAAACACCATGTAAAACTTGAATTGCTGAATTTTTTCTCCTATAGTCAAAATATTTTCTACTGCCTACATTAAATAACACTTTTTTTTTACATCTCCTTGAGATGCTTTTTGTGCCAGGAAGATTTCCATAAAAATGAAAACAGGCTTGTAATATTTGCTTAGGAAAAAAACCCTCTCTTATCAAATAATGATACTGGTAGGAAATGTTCAAAGTAGTTGAGTGTGTTCTGCTGACTCATATCACACCATTGCAAGCAACTTGTTACAGGAGGCAGGATATGAGACAGAGAGGAAAGTGAGAATAAGATTTTTAGGAACTCTCTCTAGCTCTTTTAAAACTAAAACTGTCTTAGCTGATTTTTATTCTTCCATCTCAACTGAAATGATGGATTGGAGAAAGACAAATACCTCTATATTTATTGTTACCATTATCTATCCATATTAAAACCATCTTAACAATTGGCTACAGGGAAGGTTTTCTCCCTTTTATAAGGGAGACCCTTAAGAGGTACATTAATCCCAAGCTTCACATCAGAGGAATCATCTGAGTAGTTTAATAAAGACAATTATTATTGCTATGGTTTTACTGTCTTTTGCAGGTAACTTGCAACTTTTTCTTTAACCTAAGCAACTATCATGGGTTGTTTGAATGGCTGCAATGTGAATCTATAGAAGAATGATATTTTTTAACTTTTGCTTTCATGATCAGATATAGAGAGAAAACACTTCTGTTAATAGCCTACTTATACTTTGTGCTTCATTCTACCAAACCCCATAAACAAAGAAAGGCTCTTATGCCTCTGATGATGTTCAAATAAACAGCAACTAAAAAAAAGATGAATTGGAAAACTGAATTATCAAGTTTTAAACATATTAGAATATTTTTCAGATATATTTTATATCAGTTAAAGGAGCTGATATTTGGGTAGCTCATATTTTTGAAATGCAAAATTATTATTCTGAGATGCAGATAAGATGCTGAGGCCAGACCACCTGAAGAAGAAACAAAGACCAAAAAGGAATTAAAAAAGAAACAGCTGAAAGTTTAGGTTCAAACCTTACCAATTCACAAAAGAAGAGAACATATAAATAAGGCAAATTAACTAGAGCAGTGCCACCAAGATTTTACTTGAATCTAGGGGTTCTCAGTCACCCTGTTTAAGCCCAGGTCACTTACTCCCTCAGTTATTGCAGGGTAACCAAGTACAGAGAGAGGTTTTCAGGCAGTATTTCTCATCCAAAAAACAGTAACTCAGTTTGTCTTATATGCCTGTGTTAATATAAAGAGCTGGTGGCCAGACAGTTCAGCACACATTTCAGAAAATTCAAGCTCTGTAGTCAAAGCCTGTTTGTTACACTCCTGCAAGCAAATGCACGCTGGAAGTGATTGTATTTATAAATTGAACAGAATTTGACCTTTAACATGGCACTGTGTTACAAGAGGTCCATTTAGTGCAAAGACAATGGAAAATTTCTAGAGTCTTAAGGCACATATTTTTCTATTTAATTTCCTTAAGAATGGGCAGATATTCAAAATTATACCTATTAGGAATATTAACTTTCTAACCATACATTAGAGCAGTGCTGTGAAGAAACAGAGATGCTGCCAAGAGCTTCAGGCTAAATTACTTTGGATCCTAACTCATCAGGAGGCTTCTGTTCTGAAATGCTCCACAGAGCTGGCAGGACAACCAAATAAAATAAATCAATAAACTCTTAGAGCTGGTTTTAATTGAAAACTATTAACATTTCAGAAAAATATAGGGACATGAGGAATTTAAAAATAATGTAGTTGGAAAAAATGCGCAAACAAAGTAATGTAATAAAAAACACTGAAAGAAAATCAAAACAACTCAGCTTAATTCTGGCAAAATATCAAAATGATGAGAATAAAATTTAAGAAGTCCTGACAACTGTGAAGGATGTGAATGCATAAAGTATAAGAAAATATGGGACAATAACAAAGGTTTATTTTAAAAACCTTGAATGTTATCAACATTGTATGAACACATTTTATGAATATTTCTACAAATACTTATATTTGCTTTAGAAATTAAAAGAGAAACTAGCTGAGTTGTCATGGTTACTGCCCCACAGATGTAGCACATCAACAGTGGTGTTAGCTATTCATTTTCTTTTTTTTTTATCATTTCAACTGTTAAGACATTAGAGTAATGCTATTTTAAATATTCTGTTTTCTGTCTGACAATATGCCTTGAGCTCCTGCTTTCCTAAGAAATCAATGGCAGGGAGTCAACTTTCTGATCCACTCATATGAGTGCATTCAGATATGTAACTCGTTCTTGGTGTTCATCCTGTATACAATGGAAGAGGGGGAATATCCTCCTATTCACCTGAGAATAAAATTTTATCTTGAATAGCATAGACATCATGTCTCTATGATCTTTCCAACATATAAATTTTTAAGAATATTCTCATTTCTGAAAATCCCTTGTCCACAATTTTCCTTTCTATCCAAAGGAAAAGGTACTCATCAGTTTTTCCAGATTCTGTTTGGAACTAAATGATGAACTAAACAGACAGAATTCTGTTTAGGAGAGGGGAGGAGGACTTTCAGGCAACACCTTTCTCTTTGTCTCACAGACTACATTGGTAACCAGATGTAAGGAATTTAATGCAAGATGGGAGAGTCCTAATGAGATATTTCATACTCAAATAATGTTGGGCTACTCAGTAGGATAAGCACTCAGAGGAATTTAAAGCACATTTCAAATAGAAATCAAAATTATTTCCATTAGTGCCTTCTATTTGTTTTCTAGTAATAATAGTAATTAAGATTTTTAAAGACTACTTTTTCTTAAAAGACCTTGTTGATCCCAGACAGGGAAGTGAGCAGTTTATTTGTGTAGCCCCTTGACACACCCCTGGTGAATCTCTGACCTCACAGCCCAGCTGAGTCCTTGCCTCCTAAGTACTGTTTGGCTTAGACTTGTTTTAATAAAATGACCACTTAATCAGAATTTATAGCATCTGCATGAACAGAAAATCATGCAGTATCTTTCAGCACCACACTATTACTAGCAGTACAAATAAATGCTTAACTATTCTTATTGTCCTAGAGACTATCACTCCTGAGATAGGTCCTCGTTAAATGGTGGTGAGTCTTTAGTTTATACGCTTAAGAATTTTCCATTAGGCATTGTTTTAAAATTGTGCTTCACATGGATGAGGATAAATGCAAGCCTTTATTTATATATCCAGAACAGTCAATCCAGTTGCAACTAAATGTAAAATTCATAGATGAGAAAACTATCTTTAGATAACCCTGAAGGCTGTAAACTAGAGTTAGTCTTTCACCTCTATTAACTTGCTTTGTGAGGAGATGGTAGTCAAGGACTGACAATTCACACAGTGATAGTCCTTCTTCTCCTCCAAGAAATACATTTTCTCTTATGGTCAGTCTTCCCTTCAGCACCTGCCAGGGGTCCTACCCACATGCTCTCACTCCAGAGCCATCCAATCCTCTGTTAATGGGAATGAGAGGTTTTCAATTCCATAGGTATTACTTTGTTAGAGTGGAAGTTCTCCCTTCTATTGTTAGATTTTCCTTTCCACTAGAATGAAAGACTCGGTATTCATCATTGAGAAATGCTGAACTTCACAGAGGTATGAATCTGTACATTAAAAAATACTTAATATAAACTCCCAGTCATATGAATTATATGCAGATTACCAGGAAAACTTGGTTAGCACAGACACTGTGGCAATCAGCCACGCTGAAATGACTCATCCCCAGCCAATTCCTTTTGGCTTATTATGACAGCAAGCAGTTGTATTTCTCCAGACAGAAGTGTTTTTCTGCAACTTGCAGACTATTTGCATCAGAAGCAGTCTCTACACTCCCACTACTTCAAGCATGTCTAACAGAGGACCCCAGGAATTAGATGCCAGCTGGCTGGATGCCATATTTAAGTTAAGCAAGTTTTAATGAAACCATTAGCAGAAAGATCTATTCCAGTTGCCTGTTGCAATCACAAAATTTCTAATTTTAAAGCAAGTATTGTTAGGACAAGAAAGTAAGTATTTACAACCCCCCCTTATCAGTCCCATTGACTTGTGGTGGGAAACACTGTCCTTGACAGAATCTGCCAAATCAGGTGGTAAAACAGACTGTGCAGCTTGGATTCATCATGTATTGATGGTGTATTTATTTCAAGCTGATATTTGTAATTAAAGCTTAATTGTCAGCAATCTTAAACATTCGAATAATTCCTTTTTTCTTTTATGACATGAAAAATATTCTTTAGAAGAGACATCTGAAATTTAAGCTTCCTTATTCTCTCTCTTTCCTTCCTCTCCACCCATAAGTTTGAGTGGGGATATTTAATCAACTAAATTAAAATTTAATTTCCCAGTGTGGACTATTAATTTTAAGATTTAAGTGTTAAATTGCATTTTTCTCTATGAATCTCCAGTTCCACAATTTCCTTTATTTTTCGTCTCTGATGGGGAAAAAAACCCCAAACCCAACCAAAACCAAAGTACCACTCCCCCAAACCATTCTTCCAAGCACATTGCTCGCTCTTTAATACCACAAAAATAATAAATTATGATTTTACACAAGAAAGAATTTCCCTTGTGTTGATCTTGAAATGCTGAATCCTGTATTCCAAACAAAGAAGTCAACTTATATATATTTGATTGAAATTAGTTACTTCTATGAAGCAGAATAATTTTTACTTTTATCAGTAAGAGTTCACACACAAGGCTTTTGAGGAATGCAAATCAATTTATAAATCTAGAGTACTGTCATACAAGATGAACTAAATTATTATATAGATACAGTTCCTTTTAAAAGAGAATACCTTCACTTCAAGAACCAATAGAGCAGATGACAATAAATGTAATGTCCCCATTCCAAGAAATGGAACATTTCACACAATTAGCTGCTCTACTCAACATTGTTAACTGTGGCACATGAGCACTGCTATTCAAAATACTATAGTAAAGGGCAATAGAGATGGTTATTCTTCTCCTTTCAGTAGTTTTAATATTTTGAAATGTTCTGTGAAAGTGGAATTAAAAAGTAAAAAATAAAATCTAAAAATTCTTATGACACGAGACAGAAAAATGTAATGAAAAAATCGAATGTTAATGTTTTGACAAATTTCAAAATATTAAATACAAGATGAACATGAAAATATATTACGCACTGAACAGCATAAATGAGTTTTTGCACCCTTCTACAGTTTCATTGCTATTTGGAAAGGATTTTGACTGTGAAAAGCTATCTTTTCAGACAGAGAAAATAATTCCTCTGATTATGACATCTATGAGACGCCCTACTTAGAAATTTTTAATGCGTTCTTTACTCATCATAAGTAGTCCAATAATGCTGAACAATAAAACCACCACTTATTGCTTCTAGCACATCAAAGTTGAGGGGTTTTTTTTTGTTGTTGTTGTTTTGTTTTGTTTTGTTTTAAGTAAGTACAATATTTAGGGGGGAAAAACCTACAAACTGGTTTGTTGCTACATCATGGAAAGAAATCTATTTAGCTGGAATTCCAGATCCTTCAGATTTCTTCCCCAGTGTTGCATCCTTCCTGGGGCAGGTGGGTTGGGCATTTCCTTTACCTGCAGTCAGCAGAGAGAGGCATTGCCATGAGGGACCCAGCTGAAATGGGCTGTCCACATGCCAGGACTGGATGGGTTCCTGTCGCAGACATCTTTTTATGAAAAATCCTTTCCTTAGGATTTTTTCCTCCTGAGAAGCTGAGAGGCCTCAGGGACAAAATGTAAACAATGGTTATCTGCTGCTGTGGAATGCAACAGGGGGATCTGTGATTGGCCCATCTTGGACGTTTATAATTAATGGCAAATCACAGCCCAGTTGGCTCAGACTCTCTGTCCAAGCCAGCTGCATTTGTTATTCATTCCATTCTATTCTTAGCTTAGCTCGCCTTCTGAGATGAAACCTTTTCTTCTATTCTTTCAGTATAGTTTTAATGTAATATATATCATAAAATAATAAATCAAGCCTTCTGAAATACGGAGTCAGATCCTCATCTCTTCCCTCATCCTAAGACCCCTGTGAACACCGTCACAGGTTCCTACTTCAGAAGCCACAGCTAATAAACAGATTTAGGGACTTTGGTTAAAATCCATGGGCCTGTGAGGTGAGGTTCTTTTAATGCAGGTTATCCTGAAGCTTTAGTGCCAGTGTTCTACAAGTGTCTGCCTAAAATTAGAGAAGACCTAAAAATGTTAGCAAATATTTTCTTTCAGACCAGCAATTTGATTGCTCTTAGATGTTTTTGTTTGCAGGTATTAAATCACAGATGCAGGCTTCTCTTGTCAATTTGTTTGGCACCTGTGAAAAAAACCTAAACAATACATAGATAATCCTGTACTGTAATACCTTTATCCTAGCAAGCATCATTTCTGTATTTCTTCTATATTTCTTTTTTTCTTAGTACCTTTCTAGCATATACATATACTAAATAAAATAACACAGGATATTTTTTTAAGATTGTAAAAAAAGATATTCTCAAAAAAAAAGGATATATTTTTTAATGTAGTTTTAAATAAAATAATTTACCTTTTAATTCCAGAATAACGTAAAAGTAGTAAATTTTTTAAATGTAAAGGCTTCCATACATATCTGTGTGACTGAAGATGTAATAGCTTAGGATTTACGTTCTATCCATTTTATCTTTGTACTGTTGTTTAAATTTCTACATTAATTTTCAGATGCTGTGCTGTTGGGTTTTTTCCTCCTCCCTAGAAGAGGATGGAAAGTTAAAATTCAGGCAACTTTTGTTCTTTCTATTTAGGTAGGAATGGAGGCGAGTTTTCTGAAGGGTTCTCATCCATTGGGGCAAAGAGAGGCAGTGGTTTAACCCTTGCTGTGCCTTTGCTGGCTGCACTGCCCTCTGTGCAAACCCCACTGCCTCTGTTCAAGCTGTCAGGTGCAAACACCTGCCTAAGCCACAGCAGCTGCATTTTGCCAGCCAGGGCTCATTTAGGAAGTTACCCTCATATGTGGCCACAGCAACAGGAACTCTGTCACATCCTAAAAGTTATTGCAGGGAAATGTTCCAGGTGTTATCTGTCAATGGAGCCTTATCTGATGTTGGCTTTTTAGTAGAATATATGCTTTGCCTTAGTCTAGGAGTCTAAACAGCAGCCTATGGAGCAAGAGGTCTGAATTATCTCTAAAACTAGGAGCTACTGTGCTGAGCTCTGTAAACACTTTCAATTAATTTCATTATTTACAGGATTTATTATTCACAATGATTATTGTATTTTTCCTGCTGATTAAAGAGGACTGTCGAATTATTTTGAACCCAGCTGATAAAAACACAGTATAGATATGATTATCATGACAATGGAGAGAAAAAAGGTCTCCATCCTTCTGAAAAGACTGTCCTGTTGCAACAGGAATGAAGTAGAACCTATATGATTTTGCTTTTTTACAGTAAACACATGCCCCAAGTATTTTATAATGCAGTTTACATCTTATGTAAGAGGAAACTTTTACCACTGACTTGACATAATATATAATAAAACATTTTCTGAATTATGTATACGTGTCAATGGAAATCTGAACATGAGCCAGCAGTGCCCTGGCAGCCAGGAGGGATAGGAGGGACATCCCTATCCTGGGGGATATCAGGGACAGCATCACCAGCCAGGCAAGGGAGGGGATTGTCCTGCTCCGCTCTGATCATCTCAATGCTGGGGGCAGTTTTGGGTGCCACACCATAAAAAAATATCAAGCTATTAAAGTGTCCAAAGGAGACCAAAAGGATGGTGAAGGGTCTGGAGGTGAAGCCATGTGAGGAGCAGATGAGGGCACTTGTTCTGTTCAGCCTGGGGGAGACTGAGGGGAGACTGGCTGCAGTTACAGCTTCCTTGTAAGAGGAAGAGGAGGAGTGAGTTGAAGAAATGGAGGAGTTGAAGAAATGGCTTCAAGCTGGTCAGGGAAGGTTTTGTTTAGATGTCAGGAAAAGATTTTTCTCCCAAAGGGTGGTTGGGCACTGGAATTTGCCACAGGGTTTCCAGGGAAGTGTTCCCTCTGATCCTAAAGAAAAGCTAAAACATATGAACAGGTAAAGAAAAAATAAATCTTTCCAAAACCCCCAAACTCTTGCAGTCTTAAGCATTCCAACATGTCTTTCAGCACAGGAAGGGTGACAGAGGATGTGGAGGCTGGAAGTGGAATCTGTGTTTTTTTTAAATGTTCCTTATGTTTCATCACCTTTGAGAGTCATTTTGCAGATATGCAGTGTGGTTTCAGAGGATTTTTTTCAAGCACGAGAGAATATATTAATTTTCAGTCTTAACATTTGCTCAGAAATTCATTCTTATGAGCATTCTGAAGAAGTTTGAGACATCAGACTCATTTGAAGAGAACAGCTACATACCAGAACAATACAAGCTACAACAATATTTTGGAAGAAAGCTAATATATCAAATACTGAGTCTCTTTAGCATATATAAATTATACTCAATAAAAACTATAGATAAAAGAATTTTAGTGTAATCAGCACAGCTGTGCCAATACCCAAATTACATGAATCAAACTATTAAGATGTCCGAATGAGAATTAGCCAAAATACACCTGTATAATTTACCATCTCTGTTTTGCTAAATGTCCCCAGGAAGTTGCTGAAGCCAAGAAACTAAGCAGAAAAGCAATACTTTCTTTGTATCTCATGATTTACAATGTCTGTTTTAAAAGCAGACCTTTCGATTTGATGTACAAATAGTAAATGCACTCTGGGGAGAGTTTCCAATGGATTTCTAAAGCTTATCCATCTACTTGAAACAAAGGGAAATCACTTGACAAATATTTCCTCTCAAATACTACAAGAAAAACATTTAAAAAAGGCATTGCATCTTTTTACAGTCCAGGAACAAATTTCAGCATTCAGTCAACCCTAAAAACAGCTATCTCATAAGCCCTAAAATAGCTCAGAAAAAAAGAACCCAAACCATTTAAAACCAAGTTAAACAAATCAAAATTGTTGCTGGAAGACCCAAGATGCCATAAAATTAGTAACAGTCAGTACCAAGCTATAGTAAGTACTCTCAAATGATAGGAAGGCAACATAACTTGAAAAAATCAGTGCATGGATTAGGAGATGCAGAGACAACTCTTCCAAGAAGAAATAATTCCTAAAATACATTAGAAAACTTACAGGGACCAAATTGTCATAGTATGATGGACAAGACAAAGCAACTGATTAGATTTGTGGGCATGGAAAGACTTGAAAATTATGATACTGGAATACAGCAAATATAGCTGTTTACAGTGGTGCTATTTTCAGCTAACATTCTGCTAGTAAGGTGTATGTCTTGTGATTATAAAAACAACAACAGAGAAAAAAGGAAATCTGGAAAACTGGTGGTGTTTCAAGAAAAATTGGATAGCAGAAAGCATGCTTGACTGGGCTGACTATCTCCTCTTTTCTTCTGCCAATAATCTTCGTGCCAATGAATAATAAAGGATGACATGTAAAAGTATGACTGCCAGCAGCCAGTCACTCCAGGGTTTTCAGTTAAAAAAATTGGAAGAAAAAGAAGCATTAGACTATGTAAGTTATTTTTATATAGCAACTGCAAAGCAGAGTGCATCTTTCAAATGAAGATGTAAATATCAAGAAAAATGCATAAATGTTTCAAGTCAATAAAAGGATTGGTAAAGAAAAAAAATTTCATACAAACCTTTCATGTTTAATATTCACCTTTTTCTTCTTTGTTTATCGACTTTCTTCTATGCTTATTGACATAAAATTGAATATTTTGAAAATTTATTCCAAAGCATCTTTCAGGTCTCTGGATATTTATCCATTGCTTGAAAATGAGTATGGAAGTTGTCCAATAATTTTACTAGTAAGTATTTTGTTAGTTGACTATACCAAGATAAAACCAATTAGGAAGATGTATTTTATAAATATTAATGACATCCAGAGAACACATTATGCCAAAACTGCATAGAAACAGAAATGATATAGTCATCACCTTATCTGAGAGAAAACATTACCCATTACTTTTGTGAAAACCAAGAGAGGAAGAATTAATTCAATAAAATTATGATGAAATTGCAGTGGTTAATTTCACAGCCAGCCACTCAAAGGCTTGATTTACTTTCTTTTGTTTTTCAGTAGAGGATTGTACTCCCTAGATTTAAAGGTTAGGAATTAAAATTGATTTTTTTTCTTCTAATATTACTATGGAAATAGACAGAATTGTGTAAAATTATTACAGACATAAGTCATAAATTCATAAATATGCTTTCCCTGTGTATTCAGTTCTGTTACCATTTAAGAAAGCTGAAATCTTAAATACTCTATATCTTCCATATTATGTGCTGTATTCTTTGCAGAAAAGGAGGAAAAATGGAAGTTTACTTATAAATGTAGAAAGGCCAAATGAATAAAAACCTTCTTTTGAACTCATCTCTGTATTATTTGAATTACAATAATTTTAAGAACATTACAGTCAGACATTCAAAGGCATTTAGGGGTCTAAAAATAGCTGTCTATAGGGTTTCTCAAGAGAGCATTAAAAAGTTAGGAACTTAACTCCCACCTTAGAGCTTCTTAATGCCTTTGGCAGGGCTCATTTGCTGGAGGGAGTCCAGCACAGGGTCCCTAAGCACATTAATAGATTGGAGCACCTCCCATAAAAGGAAGAGCTGAGACTGCTTAGCCTGGAGAAGAGAAGGCTCAGGAGAATCCTAATGTGCACAAACACCTGCAGGGAGGGTGAACAGAGGATGAGGCCAGGCTCCAGAGCTGCCCAAACTTAAACACACGAGGATCCCTCTGAACATCAGGAACCAATCTTTCAGTGGGAGGGTGACTGAGCCCTGGCACAAGTTGAACAGAGAATTTGTGAGGTCTCCCTTTTTGGAGATGTTAAAGATTTATCCAGATGTGGTCCTGGACAATCTAGGTGGCCTAGTTGGCCCTGCTGAAGAAGGGGGCTGGATCAGGTGACCTCCAGATGTCCCTTCCAACTTCAACCTGTCTGTGATTCTGTTTACACAGCCCAGAAAGGTAAAAAAAGAGCTTAAGGGAAAGTACAGCAGACACAATAAACCTTATTAAAAAATATTTTTACATTTAAAAATATTTAATTATACACAGCACTTTGCTGCCATGCATTTCAGGGAGAACAAATATAGAAGATCACAAATGCAGTATGTCTTCCTCTGCCTGTGAGGAATGCATCATCATCCCTTGAACACATCCAACATGCAAATAATCTATATAAGGAAAAATACAGCAATGAAAAAAAATTAATGGTAAGATCACTTAAATGCAACAATTTCTAAAGTAAGGTGAGATGCTATGTTACTTTCCAAAACCACATGATTAAAGGCAGTGACTAAGAGAAGACTTTAAATTAAATGTCTCCAGTAGGCAATGACAGGGGCTTTTTAATTTCTCCAGATGTCTGTGCTAATCAAAGCACCAGTACTAGAACAAAAGGGTTGTGCTGTGTCCTTCTCAAGGCCAAATAGCTCACTAATATAGCAATTCTTGTAGCTCCACAGCTTTTGGCTGTGGCCAAGAGATGCTCAAGACAGGATACAAGAACAGGATAAGCATGGCATAGAACTTCCTCAATGTGCATAGGTTTTGACTGCAGAACATTGAGGTTCAATAGGAATATTTTTATTATTAAATATTTTGATTAAAATATTAAAACCAACCTTGCATCCATTTTTCCTAATTTGCTTCTCTAGATTCTCTTTTATATTATATATAGAAAAAAATCTGAAGTGTAACATCTTGTGGCAGAAGGTTTCATTATTTAATTATATATTTTTGTTTAAAAAATGGCTTTTAATTCACTCTGGGGTTTTGTTCCTCTTCTTTGATTGCTGCTTAAACAGCTACTTAACATTAAGCACATACATAATCCTTTCATGAGACTGTAAATTAATTATATGCTTGAATATAAAGCTGAGTTATGGTTTGAGTGTGTAAAAATATTTTCACTCTGCTGATTAGCAAAAAGTTACAGTAGTTACAGGCAACTTGAAATTCTTGAGAATGGAAAAGTGCTGTCTAGTTTTAATCCTGCTCAAATTGTTCTGTGAGAGATTAGATCACACTCCTGCTTTGCAGCTTATCTTTTTGTATTGCTGAGCTGTACAATCATGAATCGTGTAATCATTTAGAATCAATTTCTTTCAGAAATTTAAGTTTAAAAGTGTTAAACTGAAATGTAGAATCAATAGGGAGGATGTGCTGACTCTCAGGAGTTTCGCTTCTCAAACTGAGAGTAACATAATTTCTGATCACACAGGACTGAACAGGACGGGTCACTTGCTGATTCACAGAAGTGGTGCCCCTGCTTCTCTCATGTAGCATTCTGGGTGGACTGAAAAAGGGAGAACAAAGAGCTGCTTCTAACCCAGGATTTCCTCTGGTAGACTTATTCCTGAGAGTAGCTCAGATCTGAGGTAGGGATCAGAAAGAGACACCATCATCAGTACCTGAACCCCATTAACTTCGGATCCCTTGAATCCCGGAGCAGCCTCACAAGCTGGAGGCAGAGGCTGTCTGAGTCATTCCCACTGTCCCCAGACCTCAGGAACATGGACACTCAGTACAATGGGCTGGAAAGGTGCACCAGGGGCTTCAGGGATACTCATCCTTTTCTCCAAATATAAACTCTATGTTTCAACTGCTTTTTCTAATTCTTTTCCTGAGGACCGTGATAGGGCTTAATATTTTATATTTACATTAGTTTACTTTTCAATTCCTTACTTCAAACTCAACTACTCAACTTCTGTCATTGGCTATTGAAACAAAGCACACAATAATACTCAGAAAACATGGCAAAATCCTGGTAATGCATATACTTTTTTGTTTATAATATTTTGTAACCTTGAAATTTAGCCATAGAAATATCTTGCACCAGAGCTTGTTACTTACTGCCAAGTTCTTTTTTGGTTCCCTGCTGTTGCAGTAATTCATTGCTAAAGACATGCATTTCTGAAGGAGTTTTATTTTTTGTCTCCCTACAATTTACTTGTATGGGTAGACATCTGAGAGTCAGTTAATAGGTAATCTTTCATTTGCACATTTTTAAATGCTGTTTAATTGTTTCTCATTAATGCTTTTTCTTTATTTTTTTCTGAAAGAATAGAAGGGAAAAAATGAAAAAAAAATGATGGAGAGCAGGGGAGAATTAAATAAGAAGTTGATATAATAATAATGATCTGAATAGGCACCAGAGATCATTGATTCTTGTTGCACAGGTATAGGTGACAGAGGTAGAGCTTGGAAAAAGAATCTCAAATAGAAGCTTAATCAGATGCAAATGGTAGAGAAAGAGCAGCATTTAAGAGGAGAGAAAACAGGTAGATTAAGTGGGAAAAATGGAAGTGAAAGTTACTGTGATCTGATGACAATACAAAGGACTAATAATGAGCCATTATGATTCTAAATCATGCAAAATATACTGTTCAAAACAAATCTTCAACCAATCAGGAAAATTAGTTGCACTTTTTAATCAACTTGCTGAGCATTTGATGAATTCACAGTCCATATTTTAAAAAGTTAATGAAGAAAAGCTGAGAAAGATAAGAAGGATGCAGGTTTTTGAGGTTTTTAAATTGAGTCATCATGCAGCACTTCACCCTTTGTGCACCTGACAACCTGTTTGGGACCAGAGGAAGACAAAGCTCACTGATGCTAGAGAAGTCTATTGTGTGACTCAAGTGGTGGTAATTAAATTAATAGGAAATTCAAACTGGTAGAACTATATAATTGATCTACTGGAATTCTATTAATTCATTATGCTATAGCTAAGGAAAAAATCAGATTTTGCTCTTAGCAGGACTGAGAAAAATTTAGTCTCTGTTTTAGTAAATATTTATTCATGAAATTTCCATTCCTTGCACCTGCATTATTACTCTCAGAAAAGACTTAGAAATATATAAATTGCTATTTTCCTTCTGTAGTTGTACTCTAAGCTACTATTTATCCATTTTCTGCTTTCTACAGCCCTGTGCTTGACCGTGTATGATATTTTCACATCACAAATCAACAATATAATGACAGATAGAGCTTGAACACACTCAAAATGGCACAACCAAAACCAAGGTCTGTTTTTTTGTCCATCTGATGCTGTATTGAGCTACACTTCAGATTTAGCTATTGTCCTGACCTCCACACAGCTTCAACCAATGTGCTATGCAAAGCAGGAGCTAGAATATTAATAAGGCATCTTAATTTTCAACAACTGTTTCTATTCACCACTGCTTTAAAGAAAAAATTTGGTGTTTTGGCTTTGCTTGTTTTTTACTTTTTTTATTTCCCTGATTTAACTCCTTTTAGGGAGTTTTGTTATTGTACCTAGAGCTGAGGTATAGAGAATTTCTACTGAAGCAGCCTTTTGTGATTCAGTTCTTCTTTCTCATGATGAGACTATGATTGCTCTTGGGGGGACCTGGCTTTCCAGAAAGGAAGAGAACACTACAGTGGGAACAGGGATCTATGCCAAAGGCAATATTGCTCACTCATACTACACTTGTAGCTCTGAAAGCCCAAATAACTGTTCAGATCTCTCCTTTTGTTGTTAAGCATTGCAGCAAATCACTTGTTTTTCTTGTCCTGAGGCTCCAACTGCTTTCATGGTTATTTCATTGCTCTATTTCTACCTTGCTGCATGTTTTCTGCAGATGGGTATTTTCTTGACTATGCTGTCAGTGCATAATGGCCCTTGGCACTTCCACTTTAGTGCCATTACATTAAATGGGAAAATGCTTCAAGCAGCTGCAACTTGGCTACTGTATTTTCTTAGGGCCAAATGGTTTCCTGGTGCACAAAAATTGTGAAAAAGAAAAAAATGCACTCAGGAACTGTGTAGATCACCACGTCAATTAAAAGGTACGTACATATGCAGTCACTCAAGAAAAAACATTTTTGTGTCCTGAAAATTGTATTTTGCATCTGTAATTACTGCAACCACGAGTTATTAAGGACAGTCTAGGGGGTTCAGCATTACCTTTTGAACAACATTCCAGGATGCATTCTGACTTGAGATACTGATCCCAGACTTAGTTCTGTTTTGCTCCATGATGCGCTGATCTGTTATCATCTCAGTAAGAAGGAAACTCAGAAAATCCAATTTATTAGAGCTTGCACCACAAGGACATGATAGTATGGATAATCTTAAATCTCCATGCAACTCCAGGTGGCTTTGCTTCTCATGGATCTCCAATCCATGTACATGTACTGCACATTGGGCAGACCCCATCCATAGAAAGGGACATCCATTTGAGTCACTGCAATTTGTTCTAATGAGATAATGCATTTACAGCACAGTGAAGTGCAATGCAAGCACAGCACAAGCTTGGTCACACTCATGTCAGCTTTCATGTGGATCACTAACTCCCTGGTGTGCAGTGATCTCCTAGTCAGGAACCTGCTCTGGTGTTGGCTTTCCATGGTCTCCAGGTTCCTCCAGGGCATATCCACAGCCTGCAGGTGGATATCTGCTCCACCATCTGCAGCGGACAAACCAGCATCCCCACAGTTTTCTCCAAGGGCTTCAGGAAAATCTTTACTCCAGTGCCTGCAGCACTCCTACCCTCTACTTCTCCACCAGTCTCTGTGTCTGTAGTGCTCTTTTGCTCATATTCTTATTCCTCTCTCCTAGCTGCACTTTTTCACTCTTGCTTAAACAGGAAGCTGCAGAGGTTCTACCACTATCACTGTTTTACTCAGCTTTGGCCAGTGATGGATCTGTCCTCAAACCGGCTGAAACTGGCTCTGTATGACTCCTCAAAGAAGCCACCCCTGCAGCCCTCCTGCTTGCAAACCTTGCCCCATAAACACAGTACACAGCCCTTTAGAACATTTCTAACGAAAACAGATAGGGCTCTCTAAGATATCTATCATCTATCTATCTATCTATCTATCTATCTATCTATCTATCTATCTATCCATCCATCCATCCATCCATCCCTCCATCCATCCATGTTCCTTTCAGTCCTACCTAGTTCTATTTGTTTATTTGAAACATGTTCCCACTAAAAAAGAATTTCATTCATATCTCAGTTAAAAAAAAGTAAAACTCAAATATAAAATACTGAAGGATCAGGTGTTTGAAATATCAAGGCAAAGAAAATAAAGAGTCTATTTGCATGTTTGAAGACTCTGGTCATAACAGCCAAAATTATTCTGAGCTCTCAGTTGTCTAAGTTAAAACAAGGATTGCAAATTGCTGAACTATACAAAATGACTGAAAATTCTGGCCTTTACTCATGCTTTCCTTCATCTTCTTTATATTCTGCATAATTAGCACTCTACTCTGATGATGAATTCAGGGTAGCAACTCACTAATTTATGCTGTTACATTACTTAAATAATTATGAACTTTTTTAACAAATCTAGAATATCCCTCCTACAAAAGAGATAAATGTAGATAAGAGATAAGTATAGTGTATATATATAAGTATATAGTATATAGTATATATTATTTATATATATAGTGTATATATATAAGTATAGATAAGAGATAAGTATAGTGAAGATAAGTATAAAACAAGAGTAAGTGCTGATGCCTTGGCCCAAAATGAGGAATGAGAATAGGAGGATACTGTGAGACAAATCTCTATAATCCATATGCAGAAATAAGAAAACTGGAGAGAGTGAGGAAAGCAACAAACTTGGAGAGCTATTTATTACCTGCATATCCATCAGACTACATCCTTGATACTAAAATGGAGTTTGTTTCCCTTCCTGTACTTTGCAAGAACTTCTTATATAATTGCTGGATGAGTGCTGATGTTTGCAAGGGGTGGAAGCCAATGGTTTGGGACTGAAAGGAAATTAACAATGGTGTCCTGCTTTCCTCCTGATAGAGCTGCATTTTCATTGCTCTGCATTTTCCCTCCAGTATTTTTGACACAAGGAGGAAGAACCTGGTTTAACATAATCTGTCAAGCAGAGTGTGCAATGACAGGATTTTATGAGGACTCCAGGACACATGGTTAAAGTTCAGAAATTATAAGTAGTAAGATGATTGCCTCTATTACAAAAAAAAGAAAAAGGCATCTTCTTGGTCATGCTAAATAACTCTGTTATTGTATCTGATGTGAAAGCTCTTTCATGCTAAAATCTGAGGAGTGTACAAGACAAAAATATGAATCTTCAAAATTTGATTGAAGAAATAAGTTTTCTTTCTTTTCTTGACTGATGAGACCTGTTCTCTTCTAATGGCATTGGGACAGGCTGTTCTATAAGGACCATTGAACAGATACTATTTTGGATGTTAAGTCATTAAACCCTGTTTCTGAACATAATTTTCCCTTTTTCCTTAAATGTACTTACAGAAAATTAACATTATTGAATTACAATATCTTAAATAATATTACTATGAATTCAAATATACAATTATTTATTTAAAATTAAAAAAAAATCAGAAGGTTCTACAATAATTGTGGATTTTTTATTATTATTTCTCTGGAATTTCCAGAAAATTAAATGAGCCATAAGGTCCTTTGACATTCCTTTCTCACTTGAAAAACAGATTGAATATTCCACAGTTATTGCAAATCATGTATTGTATCAAAGCAGTAACTCACCCAGTTATTGGTTCTGGTGGTAAGGGAAATATCCTAAATTCTATGTGGGATGCACAAAAGATTCAAACACAGGAGATATGATTTGGATTGCCATATTAGACATTATCTATTTATACACATTTTGATAACAAGAAAACACAGATATTTATAGTGAAGGAGATGTAAACCTGGGACAGTTTCATTTAAGAAAAGCTGGTGTGATATTCTGAAACCACACCACCCTGCATGCAATTTACAGTTGGTATTTTCAATACACAAAGCCATAAAAAGACACTTGTATCCCCTTCACTTTCTCACCAATTAACCTTATTCATCTGTCACTGGCTTCCCCTCACTCAAAAAATCTTTCCTGTTGGCAGAAGCCAAGAGGCAGGCAGCAAAGCTGTAGTGTATTCCTGTCCACTTGACATCTCCTTAGAGAGATTCCCACCATTATTTCTTCCCTACCAACACAGCTTTAAAAGTATAAACTCCATATTCTAAAGAACACCTAAATAGGTAGCTGTTTTGTGAGTGTAATATGTCAAACTATCACAGCAGGCTTTTCTATGAATAGGTTACCTGATTTAAAAAGAATGTAATTCTATTTATTAAAAAAAAAAAAACATTTTCCACAATTAATTTTCATTTCCTCTAAGACTTGCCCAAAGATATTGTTACAGACAGGATTTTCCCATTTGTTAACAAAATTTATATTTGCCCCTATCCCATTTCAACAGGGTATATTAGAAAAACTCTGAGCTGGTAAAAGTAAATAAGAAATTGTGGAAAGCAAGTTATTTGTATCCATAGTTTGGCTTTGATATATATAGTTTTGTTCTGTAACTTGTTAATGGAAATAAAATATACAAAAATCTAGAAAGAAAACAAAAACAAAACCAAAAACTAATCAAAGTCTCCTACACAAATGGATCAAAACAAGGCCGTGGAAGAAGGACTCTTCCATCTTCTGACTTGTTATCTACACTCCTAAAAGCAGCAGAAAGATTGAATTAGAGTAGAGTAAATTAGACTAGATTAGAAAGCAGAAGGAGGAGGTAAGGAGAAAAACTTACAGGAAACGGTCCCAGAGGTCTCTTTTGCAAAGAGACATTGTCATATTAGGTGAATGACAATTCAGTAACAAAACTGCCATCAATTTGTATTAGACCAAAATTTTCAATCTATTGACACAAATGTATACACACTGAAATACACATATATAGAAAAGGGAAAATGTGGGAAACAAAGATTCTTCCTAGCTCTCTATTAATATTTTTGTCAAAGCTATGGAGATACCACAGCAGATATGGGGATTTTAAATTATGTTACATTTGTCCATACATAAAAATTTCCTCTGCTGTCTAGAGAAGGTCCTATGACTGCCAAAGGCATTTGGGTGGCACTCAGAAATAATTGCAATCTCACCAGAAGTTACAGACACAGCTTCATAATGCTTAGCTTCATTTTGGGACACATTCAAGCTCACACATTTCATTTTCACCAAATCCAAAATGTTCTTGGGAAGAATGCAACATCCCTCCAAGATTGTCCTCTCAAAACAAAATCAAAACAAAACAACAAAGCAAAACAAAGCAAAAAACCCAACAAATCAAACAAAAAAACCCCAACAAAACAACGAAACCAAACCAAAAAAAAACCAAAACCAAACACATCCCACACAAAAAACACAAACAAAAACCAACTGTCATGTTTCTGCTACAAAACTCTGTGAGTCTTTGTGCACAAAGCGCAGAGCACAATTTCACTGTCCCCCTGTGGAAGTGATATGGAATGTGAAATCACATGTAGCAGTCTATAAGGAGGTAATTCTAAGGTGAGTGTTGGTCTCTTGTCCCAACTAACAAGTGACAGGATGAGAGAAGACGGCCCTAAGTTGTGCCAGGGGAAGCTTAGTTTGGATATTGGGAAAAATTTCTTCACAGAAAAAATTGTTAAGCATTGGAACAAATTTCCCAGGGTAATGAAGGAGTCACCACCACTACAAGTATTCAAAAAAAGATGTGGGTATGGCACTTGAGAGAGGATTTGACAACAACTATCATGGCAGTGCTAGAATCACAGCTGACTGATAATCTTAAACGTCTTTTTCCAACCTTAATGGTTCTTTGATTCTATGATATATGTCCACACTTAGACTATTCTTTCTAGTTTCACTTACACTCAGTGTCAAATGATAAACTGCTCATGAGTCTGAATGTTAAGGTTCAGAGAACAATTGACCATCTTAAGGTAGATATTGAAAATTAGCCAGCTCAGTAGGAATCTGTATGTTGCATTTTTTTCTTTTTTGATGTTAAAGAGACCATAAAATTACCAGTTCATATATCCAGAAACTCCATACTGTGCATCTATTTATACATATGTATTCATATAAAAAGCACTTACACTTGTACTGTCCTCTGAACAGTTTCAAGAAGCAAAAACAGCTGCCAGAGATTAATTTTACATAGATGCTCTCTCCTACATTTCAAATACTACATTTCAAATAGCTATGGTCCATTCACCAACTGCAAAGTGGAAGAAAGATAGGAAGAGCTTAGAACTGCCAGAGAATCCATCTAAAATTACAATCCTCAGAAAAGAGACTCTCTTTCACAGCTGACCTGCTTCACAGGTATCATTCAGACTCCAGTATGTAAAATTCACAATTTCAACATGTTACCAAGAATTCCTTCAATGCATCAGTAGCTATCAGGAACATTCAGATACTAGAACTGAATGTATTTATTAGCTCAAACTTTACACCATTTCTGAGATCAAGGGGTATGTTGAAGGACCTGTACATGCCTGACTCATCTTGCTTGATGCATGATCTTTTGCAGATGGCATAAATACAAGTTGTTCTTGGCTACTCTGTACATACAGAGGGATCTGGGCCAGTTTGCCCCTAAAATCAGATGAAATGTGTTTTAAGCTGTATGTGCTACCCTACCTTTCAGTTGTCATGCTAGCCTAATCCAATGAGACACGAGCACCTAATCTGTTGCTACCAGAGAGCTGGAATATGGGTTTGTTATCTGTATTAGGTAAAGTGATTCTTTTTTAAGATACTTTTGACAAAAATAAATAGTAATTTATATATTAAGAAAAATCCTGCTTTTCATTCAGCTCTTGAAATCTTTCCACCTTTTTTTGTAAGTAAATAACTTGTAAAGGAAAATAAAGTTAGTCCTTACAGACTACAGTAATAACAACAATATTTAGTTGTCTTAAACTGCATAATTTCATCAGAAATAAGTATTTCCTAGTCTTATACCTTGTCAGAAATATTAAAATAACTGTTTTTAAAAAAAGAAATTGTGAAAGGTGTAATAACTTGTGGATACTTTACACATTTGACCCTTTTGCTATCTGAAAGACTCTGAAAGGCTTGTGTAAATTATTGTGTAAATTATTCTACTCTTGGCAACAAGAGTAGAATTAGGGAGATGTAAGCATAAAATTATGTTTCCTCTGTAGTTATACTTGTGGTGCAGGTGAGTTTCCCAGCAGTTGTGCCCCTCTGCACACCCAGGGCACTCAAGTCAATTCCCAGGAACAACCCAGCTGTTCCCAGCTGAGACAATTTGTTGATAAGAAACAATAGATTGACTTTAGCTAAGGTGGCTGATTTAGCTCCTCTCTGCCTGCACAACAAATTATTGAACAAATTCATACTGGATCTCTCTAGGTGTGAATTTCAACCAGTTTTAGAAATTTCCCCAGGCATCTTCTGTTGGACTCAGTCCCTTTTGTATTTTTCAAGTGATTTTCATGGCAGAGAGGACCAAACAGTGGCTATGTAAAATGCAGTCAGGTGAGCAGAAGCTGCTTCCACAGATGCAGAAATGGACAGGCAGACATTCCTGCCAGGAATTTGCAAGAACAGGGGTGGGCCAAGGTGGGGAATAAGGCAGGGGCACAGCCTCCATGGCCACAGTGCAGTCCCTCAGGGCACCAACAGGGCTGGCAGGAGCAGGGGCTGGTAACACCATCTGCCAACAGTCAAGACAAGCAACTATCAATGAGATTCAGAGTCCATCCAGGGAATCTTTTCAAAAGCAGAAGGAGATGGGACCAGAGGTCTGTTACAGCTTTTTGCTTCAAGTTAAATTCATGATTTATGGAAGAAGGGAGGCTTTTAAAGTCAAATAATGTGACTATTAAGTGTGGGAGTAGTCTTTCCATCTTGTACAGGAGGACGGAGAACACGACAGGGAAGGTGATTTTCTCAGGATGAGGTTCATTCTTTGCAAGAGGGCTGTGCTGGCCCTTGGAGTTTCCCTAAATACAGGAAGATCAATTACACAATTCATGGCAGTTGTTGCAATGCAGAGACAGAGATTTTGAAATTTGTCTGAGCTTGCCTGAACAGTTTCTGGATTTGTTGTGTTTTTTTCAATAACACATTTTAGACTATCTTCTGTATAAAATATCACAACACAAAATTGGAGGTAGTGGCAGAAAGGACTTAAATCCTGTGTCTTGTATTTTGCAAGACATGGGATCTATCTTCCAAAATATATTCTAAGCACAGCTGTATCTTTTTGTCCTGAGTAAGGAATGGCAACAAATCTGTCTCACAAAGAAAAGCAAGATAAAACTTTGCAATGAGAGGATGAGGCTATTATGGCACTGTTGGTCCTTCAGTCTTATCTTCTGGAATGATCAAAAACTTTCTAATTTTCACCCAACCCAAAAAACTATTCTTAGTAAGTTCAAGGCTTCAGCAGAAAATAACTATGGGCTTCTGATTGGAAAACTATCTTCATAGGATTCAGTAAAAAAAAAGCACTACATTTAATTTCATAATCACAGTCTGCTTACTATCATTAACGATGTTTTGCTTATATCCCCAAACAAATCATGATTAATAGCAAAAGGCTCCAGGACATAAAATGTAATTTATTAATTATCAGACTTCTGTTAATTAAGATCTATATTTATATTGTACCATCATTAGTATAACATCGGTTTTAGCATCACTGACATGAAGAAGAGCAAGATTTAAATCTGAGACTCATATCTCATCTGTATGACAACTGCATAAATTACTACTTAAAGAATCAATATTCTTTAAATACATCTCTATGCCAAATATGCAAATTAAATTGAATAATGTCATGTACAGATCAATGTCTTATTCTTAATAGGGAAAAATTTCTATATACCAGTCATTATGAACATGTGGCCTCACATGTTATAGCAGAGGTAAAAATGGAGGCATGCATCCTAATTGTTGTCTTGAATCCCACAGGGATTGGATCCCATCCCTGGATGTGAGAAGTATGCAGCTTCTTTCCAAAACAATTTTCTAGTGACACAAATCCATTAAAAGAATAACGAAAAAACAGAATTGAAGCATGGATTAAAATCATGTGGTACTACAGAAAAAGAAACTCAGTATTTTATTTTACTGAAACAATGTAAGTAAGGATATTGTACATAATTTCATGTAGCCATGCCCACATTACAGTATCAAAATCTCTGCAAAATGTTTATTTCTGCTGTTCGTAACTGTCTTTAACCGGTAATCCCATTTTCTTTATA
Organism: Passerina amoena; assembly: GCA_013401095.1. NCBI lineage: Eukaryota > Metazoa > Chordata > Aves > Passeriformes > Cardinalidae > Passerina > Passerina amoena. The sequence goes on along the minus strand of WBNP01000674.1, from coordinate 57,957 downwards.
ATCCTTGTTATGAGTGTAGAAGGTGCATTCACAATGTGAGCCTTAGCTATCAGCAGAAAAACATGGATCAAAAGCTCTGGGAAAAAAAAATGCGAGAAGATTCCTCTGGAACTGGCATCCAAACTGCAAGGAAATATGTGGTTATATAATAATGTGTGTTTATTATATTCATGGGTAAGATTTTATGCTGTTCTTATTTGAATACATGAAAAACTAGATTCAAAAACAAGTTTTTCACCACAGGCTTAGGGGAAAATGACAGAAGTCCTTTAGAATTCATTTTATACCTAAAGCTCTGACCTCTAGTTCTGGGAAGATGGGAGCTAACAAACAATGACAGGGGAATAAAAGGGTTTTTTCCCATGTGCAATATTTTCATCTTTCCACGTTCTTTTTTACTAATCATTTTTTGAGAAAGATGAACAAAAACTTCCAATAACCTGAGAATTTCCTGTCCTGCTCTTTTCAGTGACACAATTTTACATGAAAACAATTCCTAAATCATGTCACTTGTGCAAGTACACCTGCAGTAAGATCAAACCGGTTTTCAGGAATATGACCTATGTACAACTTACAGGCATACTTCTACCACTTCTCAGGGACTAACACAAAAGGCAGAAAAGCAAGGAAATTATTTGATTTTTAGGGCAATAGCTTTGCTTTGGCCAGTGATACCCAAGAGCTGTTGACTAGAATGGTAGAGACACAGCAAGAGGGTGCTGCTAGGGAGAGGAGACATTTCCTTCAGGCTCTTCTGCTCTGAAGTAGGAAAGCAGTTGACCTGCTGTATCAGCTGAAAAAGAGGAAAATCATTTGTCTCCTGGGTGGTGGCTTAGCAGTGTCACAGTGCCAGGCAGAGAGGGCAGAGCTGCAGCAGTGCCAGAGCAGCCCTGGGACCAGGCAGGTTGAAGCTTCCTTGGTCAAGGGATGTGTCCAGGGCCAAACCAGGAGCTTCTGTGCCCACTCCAGTAGTGGCCAAGGGCTTTACAAGCCCCACATAAATGGGTCTGGCTTGGGGTACGTTTTGCTTTGTTTCTCCCTTGGAGCACAAGACCTCCGGCTTCACCCCCCTCTCATCGCTTTTGGCGCTGCCGCCAGAGGGCACGAGGAGCCAAACTTTGGTGGCTTCACAGCGAAACTCTTCCTGCAGAAGGAACAGAGTGACTGAACTGTGCTTCGTCATCTCTGCAGTCCCTAATCAGGCTGCTGGTTGGGAAGGAAGAAAGTGGAGATTTCCTTCAGAAGGGAGGAAATCCAAGAGCATATCCTTGTGTGTACCTTTATGTGTGAGTCTCTCTGTTTGCCTGTTTCATCTTCTATATCCCAGATGATGTGTACAGAAAACAGACACAGCTTTGTCCCCTAGCTGTGGGAATTAATTCCTCCAGAAGGAAAAGGTCATATTATGCACCTGTCAATGATCTTTTCCGCTGCCTTGTGAAGCATGCCAAAGGGAATGTGGCTCTATAGCGCAATGTTTGCTTTCTCTTGCATGTGCTGCATGACCACTGCCTTTATCATGACAGAGGTGATATCCACAGCTTGGATATTCAGAAATTCTGCAGGACATTGGGTCTCATCGGTTTGGTGGCTACTTAGCTGAAGTGTTAAGTAAGTTTCAATTTCATGAACATATCACCCCATTAATTTTTTCAAAATCCAAAACCATGCAGCTTCTCACACCCAGGGGAATGACTTCCTTAAACTTAAGGGCATCATTCTAAATGCATCTAAGAGAAAATTAAATTCTGAGGTGTGGAGGTGTTAGTGTCTGTAATAAATCCATATGGTGCCCTCCTTAATAATGTTTTCACAGAAGAGAATGACGACAGGAGCCATGCGCCTCCTGAAGATGCAGAGGGTGGTCTGTAGGAAATAGGTAATAGTTGGAATAGTTAACAGCAGCCCTTACTGTTTTTCTTGTCTATTTCTGATGACCCAGAAGTTGTAGCAACACTCTTTTGCCACTATTCTTGCAGGATCACCAAGCTACAGTAGGAGATTTTTTTTAATGTTCCTTGGAGAATGATGATCAGTTACTTTCTTTAACACCTGAAACTACTGTATGTGTTATAGTTTCTCACAATTAATAGATTAGAAATCTCTCAGAAAATGTCTTTTTTCAAATTTGTGGGTAACTTAACTGAAGTCCTCACAGTAAATCCCTTATTTCCCCAAATAAGTTAAATATGATTGTAATGATTTAAGTAATTCTGCTTGTGAAGTGTCAAAACCAAGAAAGACTTTTCTAAGTACACATATCACAGGCATCTTGCTGTCCTTTTTAGAATCCAAAACTTATTTTGTCATGTAGAAAGAGTTGCAGCATCAACTAAATACAGAGTGCTCTTTATAACCCCTGAGAGATGTTCCAAACCTTGCCTCCAGACAGATGTGTCATGGGAAGAGTTGCTCTTCTTAGAAGTGTCCAAAGATGTTACTGCATCACCATATGGGTAACTGTTTGTTGTTTTAAACATTTATGACCAGAGGTTTTAGGCTGAGAACAGGACATTTTTACTTGCAAAACCTGTTTTCCATTTTTATATTCGGAAAACCAACACTCAAAAATAAAAACAGATGGTTTGATCCAAAATACTTGCATTGACATCAAGGCAGAAACAGGAGTATGATGTCCCAATGTCTGAACAGCTTTTGCCCCTCCTGGAGCTGTTGATTTCTTCCCCACAGACAGAGGAAAGCTATTCTTTGATCTGTCTTTGATGACCTGATAAAAGACATTTCTGAATTTCCCTGAATACCTTGAAAGAGAATGTCCTCTTAATGTCTTGCCAGGTACATGTGCTGAAAGGCTGTCACAAATTCATTAAAAACCAGAAGACTAAAAGGATGCTTTTCAAAAGAAAAAAATTGTTAGTGAAACAATCCTCTTATTATTCTCTAAGTTTTGAATTTGCCCATTTCCAGGTTTTTCTGTTATGTAGTGATAGAAAATATGAAAAAAAAATTACTTGGTATCTGCAAATCAGCAGGAGCTGGTAAAGATACCACCCATACCTGGTGAAGACACTATGGATGACACTTTTCACTATTTGGATGTAGAAATAAGGGAAAGCTTCCAAAAACTAGGTTTAACAGGATGTGAAAGAGCTAAGGTGTACAGCAGAGCTCTTCATCAAACCTTGTTACGTGGGACAGAGTGATCAGGAAAAGTGAGATGAAGTTTCATTCTACTTGGACAACTAAACAGAAGTCCTAGATCACAAGAAGAAACATGAGTAACCTGATAACATTGTTCAGGAAGTACTGGAAAATGTGCAGGAAGAATGCATGTGTGTGCCTAGATAAGCCAGGGCAACAGAAGCATATTCCTTCTTGAGAAGGAAAAATTCTGTATTTAGCAAAGAAGTCTACTCACACCACTACACCAAATATTCATCTGTTTTTTCCCATTTACTGAGACTTTATTGATTATTTTTGTGAATTTTTAATTAATTTTATATTTTTATCCTCCTCAGGGTTTGTTTTCTAGTTCCTAGCAGTAAAAAGTTCCCTTCCTGTGTTTGTGACTGTAATCTATTTTGTGGTATATATGTCTCTGATGTTCTTTCACCTAATTTCACATATCATAGATATTTCTTTCATAAACTGTTTTTTGTAATTTATTTTATGAACTGATTGATGCTATATCTCATTTTAGCTCTAGTTATCATCCTGTGCACTGTCTTTCAAAGATGTATAATTTCATTCATTTTAAACCAATGCCTCACAAAGATTGAAGGTTTCACTTCCATAGGTTTCTGTATCTGACAGTGCTGTGGAGGCTGTGGTTAGAAAAATACCCATATAACAAAAGGTGTTACATGTAAAATACATCCACATCTTAGCCTTTACTGTCTTTGAGGTGGAAGCTTTTTACTGCATTATTAGTAGAAAAAAAAAAAGTTAATATTACTTTGCTTTAATATCTTCTTTCAATTTTTCTTTTACAAGTTATTTTTCACAGTCAGTGTTTACTTTCTGAGGCACATGTTCCTACTAAAGCTGTTTTTAAAAGCCATGTTTTTTTCTGAATCCCTCTTGCCTTTTAAAAGTACAGTTCAGGAATTCACGGATATTATGTCTATCAGAAATATGATGTGTGCAATGTTGTCATTTGGAAAAATAATGTTTATGCACCAAATGCACTTACCTTTGAGCACACAGACCACAGTCACTTTATTATTCTCAAAGTTGTTTTTCAGTTAATTGGGCAAATTGTACACATCCTGGTTTGCAAGCCATGGTGCCACTTGGCTTCTGCTAATATCAACCATTCAACTACTTAGATACTTGAAAAATTGGAATTACACCAACAAAGCTTTCTACCTCCCCAGTAACATGAGAAATGTCTTTTAATATATATTCTGGCAGACATATCTAGTAAAACACAGCTAAAACATGCATGTAAAAACTTCAAACAGGAGGTGAAGAAACAGCTGTTGAAGAGCCTTTATTTATTAGGGACCAGAAGAGGTGATGTTATGTTTGATACTTTAAGCCTTTTTTCTTTCTTCCTTTCAAATGTTGCTGTATTTCCTTTGATAGTAAGGTCATCTTTATAAAATGAGGGTTGACCACCAGCACATGTTCCTGGGAATTGCTCTTTTTTTCCTGGCTTTCAGTTTCTGTAAGAAACATGACCTGCATGTTGAAGCAGAGGGAAGTCTCAGGCACCAGGAGGCACCACCAGCTCGGGCTGTCCCTACACAGCTGCTGTATGACTCCTCCAACTCTGCCCATGGCCCAGGACCCCATGCCAGCCCCCATGTCAGTGCAGATGGCCAAGATAATTGCAGTGACCCATGCCTTAGAAACAGCAAAAGTAAAAGAGAATAAACATCTATATAGACTTGAGGTATGCATTCAGAGTCATGCATGCACATGGAGCCATCTGGAAAGAGAGGGGAAAGAAGAGACAATCTGGCTGCTGGAAGCAGTTCAGCTGCCTGAAAAGGCACACCAGAGAGTGAGCTCAGAATTGGAGGAAGGAAATGAGCTGGCGGATGGGGAGGCAAAGAAAGCAGCAAAAGGTGAGGTAATTATGGACAGATTTCCCTCAAAGGTAAACTAGAATATAATAATACTAATCAAAAGGGACATGCAACCACAAGGGGTGGGCTACCATTCAAAGGGAGCTGGTAATCCCTTCCTATTTTTGTGGTCACTAGTGAGGGAGGAGCACTAGAAAACACACTGGGGCCTAACTACTTAAAAGCTTTTATAAAGTGTGGCTCCTTTCCCAGAATGACCAAATCTGTCAGTGATACAGAGTGCATCAAAATGAAGTGTTGACTTTTAAGTAGTAGTTTCCACAAGCTTTCTAGAACACCTACCTGATTGAAAGAATTGTTGGGAATTTATATACCACTATTACTCAGGTAAACCGACAGCGTGATCCTTGCCTCCAGACTAACCCCAAAAATACCCCCAGGCCGAAACTCAGTCAGACTGGGAGAGGCCATGGGCCTGGACAGCAGTGGCAAATTGACTTTTCAGAACTCCCAAGGAAAGGGGGGTATCGGTATTCATTGGTATTGACAGATACATTTTCATGGGATGGGATGGGATGGGATGGGATGGGATGGGATGGGATGGGATGGGATGGGATGGGATGGGATGGAACAGAGTTGTATGTTGGCCTTCTTCTCAAACACAGAGGGTCTGACATTGCCCCACACCTCTTCCATGTCTCTTCCACACAGAAGAGTTAAACTGGGGTGGCAGCCTTATAAAACAGAGCCTGTAGTTTTCTATTTAATTTTATTGCATTTTCTCAGTTAAACTGACTTTATTAATTTCACTAAAAGTTGCTAAATAGGTGACAACATTACTAAACAGCAATTTTCATGGCACACAATACTGTGCCAGTAGTCTGTATAAATTTGTAAAAAAGGCCTGGCCCTGATCTCTTTCTTAAATCTGATAAGGTCCCTGGGAAGACCTCCCTCTGAACTGATCTGAACTCTGGGACACAAATGGGTCCTCTTCTAATGGAATGTCTTCCCACAGCAAAAAAAATATGTTCCCTGTACTGAACATCTGGAATACAAAAGGAGAAAGCAGAAAGACTCATAAAGTTGTACACGAGGGTTTCCTTCTTGGATTTCCTTCCTTCAAAAGGAAACCTCCACTTCCTTCCCAATCAGCAGCCTGGCTAGGGACTGCAGAGATGATAAAGCATGGTTTAGTCACTCTGTTCCTTCTGTAGGAAAAGGGGATTGATTTTGCTGTGAAGCAATCAAATTTTGGCTCCTCGTGCCCTCTGGCGGCAGCACCAAAAGCGATGAGAGGGGGATGAAGCCGGAGGGAATGTCTGCAGGAGGCCTCGACTTCCCCAGCACCAGGGCTGCTCTGGCACTGCTGCAGCTCTGCCCTCTCTGCCTGGCACTGTGACACTGCTAAGCCACCACCCAGGAGACAAATGATTTTCCTCTCTTTCAGCTGTCACGGCAGGTCAACTGCTTTCCTACTTCAGAGCAGAAGAGCCTGAAGGAAATGTCTCCTCTACCTAGCGGCATTCCCTGGCTGTGTCTCTACCATTCTAGTCAACAGCTCTTGGGTATCATTGGCCAAAGCAAAGCTGTTGCCCCAAAATCAAATAATTTCCTTGCTTTTCTGCCTTTTGTGTTAGAGAAGTGGTAGAAGTATGCCTGTAAGTTGTACATAGGTCACATTCCTGAAAACCGGTTTGGTCTTACTGCAGTTGCTTATGTGTGAAATTATTTGGGGTGTAATGTAGTTACTTCCCCATTTTTTCTGCTCTCTCATGTTTGATAATGCCTTTAAACTAACTTGGCTGATCCTGTTGTAAGTGTGTAATTCCTTACAGGTGGATCATTCCAATAGGCTGGCTACTGCCTCTCCCATACTCATTTCAGAAGCAGCATGCTCTCAAAGAGCCTAAGTCAGCTGTCCAGCCATGCTGGGGAGGGCAGCCAAGGGCTGTTTCAAATGAGACAGGAATGGCTGTATGTAGCATTATTATCCCAGGACTCCTCAGGGATGCCAGTAGAAAATTAGATTTACACAAAAAAACTGTCACAGAAAAGAGCAGGTCAGGAAATACTCAGCATTTTGGACATTTTGTCTGTCATTCAAGAATGGATTACAACAAAAGAAACTGGAAAACTGAAAATGCTGCATGTGGGAAATATCTTTTATTCCCCTGCCTTCGATTCTTAGGTCCCCTCATCCCAGAGGAAATAGCAGGAAAGTTAGAAAGAAAAGAGAACAGCTTCTGATCAGAATTTTAGGTAGAGTAGCTATGCTGTTGGTAGATTTCAAAGGCATTCTGTCATTTGCCTTTAGCCCTAGAGTGCAACAGTTTCAAACCTATCATTAATTTATTCTGAAACAAACTGAGTGGAAGTAAATCCCTATGGGATTCTAGACAACTACAAAAATGCATATTATTGAAATTGCCATGTATGATTGCATATTCGTTGTGGCTGACCTATTGGAATTTCACCATGTTGAGTTTATTTCAAGCCAGAGCATTTCTATGTTTTGAAATGTTTGCTGTTTCCTTATTACTCTACCATTCTGTGGGAACATTGTCCTCAGATCATCATGTCAGTGGCAAAAGTACCAAAAAAATGAAGATGCTCAGTCATGTTCTTGGCTGTAGAAATATGTGTCATGGCCAAAGTGTTATGAACCAATTCACAGAATTAGAATCACTACAGCTAAACACAATTTCTAGCCTTTTTTTGCATTATTTACAAAAGACGTTTTGAAGGAACAGAATTTTTATCCAGACTCAAAGGCTATTACACAGTATCCTGGTTTTTTCTGGAACAGACTTCATTTTTCACCCTAGTAGCTGGTACAACACTGTGGGTTTGATTTAGTATGAGAATTATGTTGATAACACACTGATGTTCTGGCTGTTGCCGAGTAGTGCTTACCCTAAATCAAGGCCTCTCCAGTGCCTGATGCTCTGCCAGGGAGGAGCTGCACAAAAAGCTGTGAGGCAGCATAGTCAGGAGAACTGACCCAATCTCCCCAGAAGAATATCCCATACCACAGAATGTCATGCCCAGTATTTGAACTGAGTTCATGGCCCAGGGATGGGCTGGGCATCAGTCAGCAGGTGATGTGAAACTGTATTGTACATTACTTGATTTTCTGGTTTTGCTACTCCCTCTCTATTCAAAATATTTTGGCTATTATTTCTGTTATTATTGTTGATGTTGTTGATACTACATTTATTTATTAATTTATTTATTATTATGATTACATTTTGTTTGAATCAGTAAATTGTTCTTATCTAAAACCATGAGGTGTACCTTTTCTTTTAAATTCTCCTCCCCACTGGGGCAAGGAATAAGGAGTGTGGAAAGTAAGCAAGCCTGGCTGTGGTTAAACCATGTCATAAGGACATAGTGCTTTCACCAAGATATGCAGAACTGGAGCCTTCTAATTTACTTCCTAGACCTTGGTCCCTAAATTCTTGCTTTCAGTTTTATAGGAATTAAAGTTTTAAAATGCATTCACTTGTTAATAAAATTATAAATAAAACAGGTCATAAAAAGCCCAAGGATTCTACCCTCTGGCTAAAATTGGGAAGAAATATTCTCTTCCCCAATGACTTTTATCTCTTCCTTTTTTTATCTGACAGTGAGAATTTGGAAGTAAATGTTGTGCACAGCCACACATGTGCTAGTCCGTGGAAATCAGTCAGCTCTTTTAAAATGAGTGATTTCCTTAAAGCAGCAAAAATTTATTAATGCGACAATTTACATTGCAATGAAGTAAAATGAAATTATGTTTTTCTATTTAAAACATACCTGGGTGGGATTCAAGAAAGTGCATTTTGATAAAATACGAGCCCCTTATGTCTGTTTCAAAGAGATATTGAATAAAACCTTAAAACTATTTTTTCTATTTTATTTTCTTTGCATATAAGACCAAGGTATAAAACTGCTACCACATGAACTTTATTTACTGCATACCAGCTGTCATAATTATTCTTCACATGCTCCTGTATTGATATTTGTCATTAAAACAGAGCAGCAAATTGTCAGGGTGTGTCCTGGGAGCTGAGACCACTGGGATGCCCTGGGAGTTCCCCATGGGCAGGATCTGGCTGTGGGCAGCTGGAGACCCCCCTGCAGCAGCACTGCTGGGACAGGGGCTGATGGCCCTGGGGGCTCTCTGCTCCTGGGCCCTGGGCAGGCAAGGACGGCTGCTGGGGGTGCCCTGAGAGTCCCAACAAAAACCATATAGCATATAAGGTTTATTTGATATTAGCATATAAAAACATACCAACATGACACCCAACAGTATCAGACATCACCATGGAATGGCAGATCATCCCAGCCACCAAATAGTAAGGCAGAAAAAAAAAATCAGAAAAATCAAACAACTCAAGACAATTTCCTCATTCTTCTCATTCTTCTATCGTAAATCTGAGTCCTTACATTTGTAAGGAGCCTTACAAGAGTTCTTAAACATTTTGGATGAAATTTACTCTCTCTTTGATATCTCTCAATCCAAAGTCATGCTGAATTTATAGTGTTATGACTGAGAAAAGACGTTTGCCTTTCTTGAAAAGCATCTTGTGCCACAGTGCATGAAGAGTGCTGTTAAAATAAATTACATTTTAGCTTCATAGAGCACTTCCTTCTTACCCAAGTGCTCCCATTAAACTAGTAAAGTTTAGATATTCAGCACTTCTGAGAACTGCATCTCTGTATGTCAGTTTCTATATATACTTTAAAATGCCAAAATTTAGCTATTCATGTTTGACAATCCTGGCCCAATTTTAGAGATGTTATAGCATTCTAATTCAAATCATGACCCAAGCTAACCTGAAAAATCAAAATGGCTAATGAGCTTGTAAAGGGTTGGTCACCAATAAGTAAAGGCTTGGACACCAATAAGTATGATAAGAGAAATGGTTTCCAAAGTTGGCCATTTTTTTTCCCACATGTCTATAAGGCAAACTCTAAAAAACTAGCTAGCCAGCATTTCTTTTATTGTTCTCTTGGGTTTTGGAATTGGAGTGCAACCTTTTCAACACGTGTCTAGCTTGAAACCTAACCTTTCATGTCTAAAGATGATGTATTAGAAGGTCTGGATGTGGACAAAGGAAGGAGAAAAAATCTTATTTTATTTTAGTACTGCTCTAAATACTTTGGATATCTGAATAGGTTGCACACAGAAAATAACATACACTGAACCAGCAAAACACAGAATGTTTGCCTCCTAAACAGGTTGGGAATTTTTTTATTTATTTTTTGGTTGGTTTGGTTTCTGGCTTTTTCTTTATTTTTGTTAGTTTGGGGAGGGTTATTTTTTTGCTTTGGTTTGGTTTATTTGTTTCAAACACTGGAATTTAATTGTTTAAGTTGTGAAGATCTCACATATATTTTTCTAATTTTATTACATTTATTCCCTTTTCAAAACAGGACAACTGTGTTTCTGTAATTCTTGCATAGCTACATCTTTTACTGAATTTTCTTTTGATCTTCTGAGGAAACTGAATTCTACCTTTATACTTAATTCTTTCATGTTAAAATAAATTTATTTTAAATACTTACAGGCAAATTCTAATTGTCTTCAACACAAAAACAGAGCTGCTGATTGTCTTTTTAATTCTGAATCTCATGCACTGGGAGTTCATGAATTTAAGAAACATATAATGCAACAATCCAGAGACTTACCTCTACTTACTAGGAGTCAGATGACTTTTATATCTCTTAGTTTTATGGTCATTTAATGTTGCTTGTAGTATGAAATGGAGACATTCTTATGTTCCTACTACAGGAATTATTCTCATCACTGGAAAGCCAGAAAATAATGCTGACTTTATCCAGACAGAACCAATCACAGACATTGCTGAAACTGCCATGAGTGGGGAACAGCTGTCTTAGCAATCTACCTACCTCACTCCACTCTGTCACCATCCAAAAAAAAACCCTAATGAAATTTTTGCTTCTCTGTCAACATATACTAGAATCTAAATTTACAAATTCAAATCTACACTACAGTAAAAAAAAAGGGGGGAGGGGGAAGGAAAAAACCCTCACAAAACAAATTTACAGATATTCCTTTTTATCAAAGCAAAATATAGGTTTTTGTGCATGGTGTCATGTAAATGGTTAAGGTTTGTGTTTGGATGGGTTTGAAGGATTCACACAATAAAAAAAAACCTACTCACCTGAAAAAAATTGCTCCATACAGCCCTAATGTTATTATTTGAAACTGATTGAAAACAGAGACAATATTCAGTATAGGATACTGTTCAAATGTGTTGCACTTGGTAAGCACCTCCCATGAAATTAAAGATCCAGCCTTAAAGAATATCATAGCTCTAAAATTAAAAAATACATTTAAAATTGCAGAGGATTAGAATGTGAGAAAATAATGAAGTGTAAATCAAAACCTCCTTCAAGACAAGGGAAACAGCCTCCATAAGACTTGTTGTAGAAGGTTGGCAGGTGTGAATACTTGTAATTCTCAAATAGAACAGCTCATAAATAAGTATTTTTTCAGACTCTCTTTCAATTTTAACATATTTTCTCTGAAATCAACAAGATTTCAAATGACACACACTTGTGCACAAGGAAACAGAAAGCAGAGATAACCCTTGATTTTGCACTGTTTCTGCTTTTTCCTCATATCTCACCAGCAATATGCCTGGGTTTAGAGGAGACATTCCTTTTTTTTTTTCCCCAGTAATTAAATTAGAAACTGAACTAAAAAATTGTGCTTTTATAACCTTTAGCCATTCTTTTCTTTTCATTATTCTGATCAGGTCTTTGAATGTGAATGAGGTTTTAAATGCAATTGGAAGCCAGTTTCAGCTTAAAATCTGAAGCTGGTTCTTGGAACACATAAAGCTTTTCTCTCTGTTCCTGCTACACCAAAAAATTAAAAGAATTTTTCTAACAAAACTACATCACTAGCAGCAACCTCCTGCAGTGTGGTTGCACTCAGGGAGTGAAGTAATAGAATAGAAAGGATCTTTCTGAAAAATGAATTAATTTGATGAGTGATATAAAGATGACACCTAACCTCTAAACCTGACTGCAGGTAAAAGCTCTTTACCCCAAACCAAATACACAATAATAGAATTTTCCACTCCATTTGGTGCTCAGTCATTCTGCCTGAGCTCACTAAACTTGTGTTCAATGACTGCTCATAATTATACAGCTTCACATCTCTGGTGTGCACATCACATGGAAGACCAGCTGCAGGTTTTAATGTCAGGGGAAAGATTAATTGAATTTATAAACTCCACAAAATAGTTTCATATTTATCAGAAGATGAGTAAAACAAGTTTTCTAAAACTTTATTTCCCAATTTCTATCCGTGTGTATCTTGTCTTTTCAGACTACTTTAACATCTTTTTCTTCCCCTTTCTTTGTTCTGGTAGTCTACTTGTGCTAAATTTTCATTAAAATTACCAAACACAGAGACATTTTTTGGTATAAAAGAGCTATTTCTTGTAAACTAATATTTGTATAATACTTCATTAACTCCCTAGAAATATGTTTTTCACAACATTTTTTAAAATCTGATAGAAAATAGGTCATTTCCAATAAAAATGGGAAATTCCATTGTCACTGCTAAAAAAAAAGAGGCCACGTCTTTCTTCATAAAAAAAAATCATCTTTCTTTTTAAAATTTAAAAATGTCCCCCAGATGCTGTGGACACAACTACATGCTAAGCAATAGTAGGATTTATAATAACAAAATAAGGATGAAAACTGACTTAATTTCTGGATTATTAATTAAATCTAATGATGGTCTAATATCAACTGAGCTTCTCATAATGGAACTGAATCCAAAAATTCTGAAGTCCTAACTCATTCCTGATTCAGTCATCTGTTGACTTCAAAGCCCTGAAGTTTCATTTTGAATTTCAGTCAGCTGGACTTGCCTGTTACATCTACCAGATCCAATAGGAGCAATGACAGTATTGTAATAACTTTGGTGAGTTACAGTTAGATGAGGGAAAAGAAATACCATTTACTGGAACAACTAAGGCTAGGTTTTCTCAAGAGAAGCTGAGAAAAATAGTGAATTATAAAATGTGCACTTTGACACATCTTGATTCCATAAGAATGAGACCTACATACTTTGAAATTCTTGATTCCATAGAGAGGAGCAATTATTTTTTCATACATGGCCTTATTAAAGTTGTATCATTCTTCAGACATCCATTCTAGAAGACTGGAAAATCAAAGCCCTGGAGCACAGCCTGATGTAGTTTATAATATGAAGAAGGACTTGAAAACATAGACTTTTTTTTTTTTCACCTGATACCAATACTTATATTAAAGGTATTTTTTTATCTTTTAGGAAAAAAACAAAACCAAAATAAACAAACAAAAAAAAAAAACCCAAACAAAAACCACCAAAACAAAACAAATTAAAAAAACAAAACCAAGAAAAACCAACAGGAGAAGCAGAAGTTCAGCCTCTTTTTCATGACAAATTTCTAGATGAAACGTGAGAATTGAGTTCTTGTTTTATCTCATGTAGCCACCACAGTCAGTGGAGTCTGGGGACCTATTTTTCTCATTTTGAAGTAGATATCTGCTTTGGGAGAGCTGAATAGTTTTCTTTCTCTATTGACTGTATTGACTAGATGGCCTCTGACTCTAACAGGAGCTTAGATACCTGGTCCCATGTAATCATTTTATGTTGTAGACATAAATATATAAATATAGCAGAATGACTCAGCTACCCAAACACAGGTTTCTGGTACCACTGCAATGTTATCCTGCTCACATGGATAAATCTTTTGTTCTGTGTGTTAGCCACAGCATGACACACAATAATGGCACTGGAAATGTTTGTTCAAGCAGCTTTCTGTGTCTGACTCAGGAGCTGAGTCCAGCTGTGTTTTTTTCAGTTGTTAGCAAAGTTCAAGTGTGGACTGGCTTATGAGCAGAAGGACACCAGCACCTACAGATGTCCACAGCCTGGCACAATGGTTCAGTAAGTGCCTTGGTGTTCCTTGGGGTTAAATCAGTGGATGATCCATCTGATGCAAAGTGTGGAGATGCACTCTGCAGAGTGCAGGGGCTGGCATTTCTCACCAGTAACCTCCTGCTGATCAGCAGTGGTGAGGGATCCAGCTGGGTTTCTCTGCAAGAGGTAAGTCTGTAAGAGCTGCTGCTGACTGCACCCACAGCAATGAACTGCAGAGCTGCATCCATTTGACCAAGGAAGTCAGGATGGGGAACTGGGAACTCAGTGCTGGAGTCAGCTCTGTGCACACTGGGAAGCAGCACACCTCTGGTTGCTGAAGTCCAATTGCATTAGCCCTTCTTTTACATGGAGTAGCAAAAAGAGGAAAATGCAAACTTTGCAAGACTCATAGATATATGAAATTGTACCCTTAAATGAAACCAAATTAAAAATGAGCAAAATAATTACAGATAGTTCTTTTAATTTGAATGGGTTTTTAAAATTTTTCGTCATTCAAAACAATCCCAATCTTATTATTTACATCTGACAGTCAAATCACAGTTTTGGGCATGTTGTTTAGGATTCAGTTATAAACTGCCAGGTTTCCTTAACACTTTGACCCTTATATTTGTACTTTCTTCATTCATGATTCATTGTCCTTGGTCATACACTTTTTCCTTTTGATGTGCTGCAGGAATCTGCCAAATTTAGCAGGATAGAATTATAGACAAATGTAATCATGGCAGTCTCCAGCAGTAGTGACAGCATTGACATCTCCTCCAGTTTTATGGCCCACCAGTTTACCTGTGATCATCATGGCAACCTGTCATGACAACTCTACAACAAAATCTCTCCTCCTGAAGTTTAATTCCCAAACAGTATCCATAAATGTGTAATTCCAATTTTGAAGGTTTGACTACATCTTAAAAGCCATGTTCCGTTGCTGTCTTTCCTCAGTATCTCTCTGTTTTCTGTATAGCTTACTGCAATAGTTCAGAGCTATCTCTGTTACAAGAACTGCTGTATCATGCACAAACAGTGAAAAAGAGCTGTCTCAGAACAAATAAATGAAAAACAGTTTAGAAGAGGTGCCATTACTTTCCAAGGAATATAATGCCTTCAGCAGAATATGTTATCGATATTTAACATAGACTGCTAAATGTAAGTAGGTCAGCTTCTGTGTATACAAGATTTTTCTCCTAATTCCTGTGCATATACTAACAGCTTAAAGATGTTAAGTCTCTTCTATGTTTTCATTGTACATTGTTGTTCATTTTAGTGATAAAATCCATGAAACTATGCTGCTGGTGAGCTTGGGAAGAAGCAACTTGCAGTTGTGTTCCAACTGTCTAATCTTCTAGAAGTAGCAGGGAGCTGGATCTTTCAACAAGAATTTTTATGCAGCACCAGATCTGGCTGATAGCACTCATCTCTTTGCAATGAGGCTATTCAGGTGTTCCAGACTAAATGCCAAACATTACCCAAAAAACCTGAACAAAACTACACAAAACAAAATTAAATCCACTGCCAAACAAACCCAGAATTCAGCAAGGGCATAATAACCAGTTTTATTGAGCAAGGCTTTACTCAAGTATTTGAATGAATTAATGCATTTAGCAGTAAAAGCTATGCTCTTCACCTCTCTAAAATGTTTATCTGCCTCTTAAGTATCACCTTACTTTTCAATTCCTGCCCATCCTAGTTTCTTATTTGTAGAGATTTACATCATTAAGTTCTTTTTCCAGTAAGTCTTTGGTATATATTTAGATTGTCCACTTGAGTTTAATCTACTTTCCTTCATGTAGGAAGACTGTCTACTTTCTCTTGACCAGTACAAGGATAATGTTCATGTAACTGTAGTGATTTCCATTGGGTTACCTCAGCTTGTACTGACACTGTAGATTAGAAAGGAAATAACAGAGAAAATGAGATTGATACAATAAATCCTTAGTATAAAATGCATTCATTTTTTATTCCAGATTTTTTAAAAATGGTAATTCGTATGATGTATGGATTTATATAAGAATCAAATTCCTCCAACTATCTGTATCTGAAGGAAAGATAGAAACAGGAAAACCTATGCGTCAGTATTTTCCATCAGGTATGAGTGTCATATTCTACAGAATTTGAATGTGGGGGAGTTTAAGCCAGAACAACAAGTTAAATGAGAGAAAATCCAATGTAAAAAACCTGCAAAGTTATTGTGATTTAAAATAATTCAGGATTTCTTTTCTGTGTAAGTTCTGGGGAAAAAAATCTGGACAAGGACTGCGGGGCTCAATGTCATGTAAGATTTAATTTTAAAGTTTCATCAGAGCCAGAGATTCTAAAATTCATAGCTTTCTGTGCCTTCAATTTTGTGTTGTGATATATTACCTCTTTTCCCAGCGATTTTTTTATTTACCATTAGAATAAAAATTTTGTTCCTGGGATCCTAAAAGCACAAAGGACAGATTTGCGCTCATTTGGAATGCTCTTGCCATCTGCTAATCTGTTAGAATTTGGACTGATCAGGTGAAATTATTCCAACAGAGTATTTCAGATATTATCCTCTTCCTCTTTCATAAAATGAACTGTTTACTTTCCCTTTATATCCCTTGACTCACTTGATCTTATTAATTTTCATTGGATTGAGAAAATCAAAAGTAAATACTCAAGCAGGAAGGATCAGAGAAATCCACCCTTCTTATGAGAAGAGAGAAGTACTTAGAAGAGTGGAAGGAGACTCAAAAGAAAAAAGAATTCTTACAGAGGTGTGAAAGGTACAGGACAGACTGGTTCTTGGCACCCAGTCAAAGGAGAGAGGCAGTTCCTGGAAGGATGTTAGGGGGCAGGCATGTATTTTTTACCAAACAAAATTCTGAGGTAGGAACCTCATCCATGTCTCTGTAGGATGACTAGGATCTCAAAGCTCAGCTCCCTGAGGTAACAGCCCATGCTGAGATTAGAAGATGACACCAAGTGTGTCACCTATCAGCACTTCTTTGGCAGTGCTGGAAGGAAATGGGAACACTGAATGGAAAAGGGCACACTGGCAAAAGCAATGAAAAACCCCAGAATTCACCTTTTGCACCATGGCTCCTACACTGACTGCAAACATTATTGCCTGAGACAGCTTTGTATCTCTGAACTAAATTATGTTTAATAGGAGTGTGTCCTAGGGAAATGTCACAATTTCTGTCTAATGTTCTTCCCAAGCAGCCATTGAGGGCCCCTGAACTCACCACTGGACTCAATCGACCTTTGACTGGGACTTTTAGAGACATTCCTGAGTTCTTGGATATCTTTGCCTAGAAGCTAACCTGTGATGGCAATGACATGATCTCAAATAATTGCCTGAACTGCTGCTACTCTAGACATCCAGAAACAGCCACCTGATATCTTCCTTCTTTGCTCAGTAGAGAACACTCCTGGGGAACTTCCAAGGAAGAGGAGTTGAAATTCAAAGTGTGATGAATGCTATAACTAATTGGTTTGTTTAGAGATTCTGTATGTGCATTGAATGCTGTGAAAAGGACGTAATTAAACAGCAGAGATTTTGCCTCTCCCAGTCCTCACTGGTGTCTTCTGGTTTAAGATATTATTTTACTATAGTTGACTGGTTTAACCCCAGAAAAGAAGTACCATACTGTGTCTCACTATTTCCTCCATCCCTCTCCAGTGAGATGGGGAAAATAATCTGAGGAAAAAAGAGAAAAACCTTCATAGGTTGAGATAAGAAAAGTTTAAAAATTGAAACCAAGAAAAATGTAACACTAATGATAATACCAATGCTTATGCTGACACTAATACTAACAATAATTGAACTCACAGGAAATATTGTGGATTTCATCATAATTGAGAAGTCATGATATTGGATTTGAAAATTTTTGCATCAGATCTATAGGCATGAGCAATAACAGGTAGAGGGCATATTTGTAAATTATTTTTTATTTTTATTTTCTTTCTCATGAGAACAAGTATTTGTCTCTTAATAAACTACTGTTTGAGTTCTGTTCTAATAATACATACTTTAAGAGATAGAAAATCTGTTTCTTGATCTTTACATGTGTGCTTCAACAAAAAGTGTGGACAAGTCAGTCTTAAAGCTCTTATCTACCCAGTGTCTGCCTCGTGTACCACAGAGAAAGGAGGTCTGTGTGCAAAGGTTGCTTTGGGGAGTGTTCCCATCACAGCTGACTCCTGTGAAAAGCTCTGTTTGGCCTCATTCTTTTGTGGAATCTCAGATTTCTCTGTGCTTGGGCCCTGTCCCTGGGCCCTGAGACCTCTGTCATGAGACACGCCAAAGACCAAGGTGGAAAGATCATTTGCAGAAGAGTTGCCATAACAGCCATTTGGAAATCTCCCTGGACTGAGACTAATTTTCAGTGCCCCAAGTACACTAACAGGCCTTAATTGTTCTGAAAAACTTCAGCTGGATCCTCCACCCCAGCAGCCTTTACCCAGTGGCCCGGGAGCTGCAGTTGCCTCTTGCCTAAGTTGAATTCTGTGTTTGTACATTATGTGTGCAAGTTTGGTTTTTATAGTTATATATAAGCGATAACACTGAAAAAATAAAACAAATATCCTAATTTCTTGGTACAAGAAATTAGGCTACAAGACAGAAAGCTACATAAAGATATGCTAAATGTGTTCCTAATTTCATTAATGGCAATGCTAAATCTCAAACCCTTGTAACATTTCAGAGTGACTTTTTTTCATTTTTCCTTTTAAGGAAATAAAAAAGAAAATGCTAAATAGACTAAAAGACTAAATAGCCTAAGCAAAGGGAAAATGGCTTATACAGTCCTTTTTCTTTGCTAATACAAGTAATGCTGCCATGATAGTTTCTATCTTTTTTTTTTTTTTTTACGCAGAGACAGCTGTGAAATCTAAAGAGGTAATCAAAGTGCAATTTTCTTTTGTTGACAATTTTCTACTTTTTATTTCTGTTTTTCTCACTGGAAACAAAGAAAACTTTGCTTTATTGCCCAACTTAATTTCAGAAAACTTATTTTGAGACTGCATAGAGCATGTCTCAAGAACTTTTGTACGGGGATTTGGCTACCCAGGTGGAAAGCTAGCCAGGAAGCCAGGCAATTGGAGCAGGCTGCCAGGTGGGAAGCAGGGCAGCTGGACAGCCAGGACAACCATGAAGTCCAGTGAGATGGGCAGGCAGCTCCTCACCCAGCACTGTGCCAGCTGGCCTGCAAGAGGTGGAAGGGAAGCCTCCCCGTCTGCCTGGTTTCCATAAAAGATGCAGAAAAACCAGCTTGTTTCCAAGGAAAACAGCATTTTTGTGGAACCAGAATCCTCAAGTGGGAATTTCTTTTAGAAATTGTTCAGCCATGAGCCCCGGCAAGGACAGAGTCATCATACAGGAGGCAGATCTGGGGGTCCTTCCAAAAAGATCTGGGCAGCAAGGCACAGGGCTGAGCAGAGGCACTTCCACAGTGCAGCTCAAGCAGAACTGGCTGTCTGCTCTAGGGCTTACACAGAGCTCCCAGAAAAAACTGACAGAGAATACATGGATAGTCCTTCCAGGTAAGGCTGGAAATGGCAGACAAAGTTGATGCACTCACAGTCATCACACTTGGATAGAGCGAAATTGATGTTTGTGAAGTCACATATGAATTCCACAATGGGCTGATTTGTTTGCATCTTTTTATTGTCTGTATTTGTTATGCATTAAACACCAAAGCCAAATAGGAAGAGAAAGGATATAGAAAACTAAAATAGAATGTGGAGTCAGTAAATCCAATAGTAAGGAATAGATTATCTCTGCAACTGAAAATGCAAAGTGCAATGGTCATGTACATCCCATATTTTCCATCCACAAAATAACAATACATAATGGTGTACTTTTCAGAATACAGACTGAAATAAAAGAGTATTAAAATCTATGAAAAAAAAGACTACTGCATCTTTGAAGGCAACTCTGATCTGTAGTATATCTTCTAATAATGAACTAGTGTCTCTCTAGAAAAGCACTCACTTTTATTCATAATATTATGCCAATGAAGATGATGCGTGCACAAGGCATTCTGTTGACTTCAGTTATTCTAAATAGCATTAAAATATGGGCTACATTTCCAAGTATTATACACTGAAGAGATTTCTACCAGTATTATCTGAGTCATCAAATTTAACAATTCCAAAGCAAACTACCTTCTCACTGAAGTCAGCAGGGCTAAAATGGATGTTTACGTTGAGTTAGCTTTTACCTCCATCCATTTCACTGAACAAGAACTAACATAGTTGTAGGCTTGAAAGTGGGTGTTACATTGAATCAAAGTTGAAATGAAAGTTCCTTTGCCTTCAGTGTGAAAAACAGGGATTTTTATTTGCAGTGACATTTGTTTAAGGCTGTAAGCACCTTATTACACAGATGCAACAGGATTCTTTTCCTTCCCTCTGCCTCTTTCTATCCTTTTTTTTTTTTTTAGATAAGGGTTCATTTTCCTTCTTCAGATCTTTAGCCTACTCTCAATTAAATCTGCCATGTAACTTGTGGAAGAAAAAACATGGGGACTCTGCATATGCAAACTTCCCATATATGTAAGACTCAGTTTGAACGTACTGCATTTTTTTCAGCTATGTAACATTATTCATACCAGAATTTATAATGAAATAATGCAAGAGGGCAATGTTGAAGGGAGAAAACACAGGCCCAACATAACATAATTCAGAGTGGAGCTGCTGGGGCCTGAGCCCCTTCCCACCAGGTGGTTCCAATAAGCCCCTTCTGACTCCTCACCCACACACTCATGCTCAGATGGGACTCCTCTTTCTTCAGGCTCAACCCTGTATTTCCTGCAGAAGATTCTCAGGTATCAGATTTTATAAAAAAATAAATAATTTAACTGTGTGGTACAGAAGTAGGCCAGCTTGAGCTGAGTGTCTCCAGAAAGGGACCCAGAACGAAGAAATCCCTGGGCAAATAGACCCTTGCCATTTATGCACCCATCCTTCACATGCTCTCCACACACCTTTTTAGTTCAGTGGTGATTTTTGGTTTGGGGTCCTCTAACACCTTATCAGATTATTTCTCTTCTTTCCATTCAGGTGAGGCATTAACTGATATCATCTTGATGAGTTGCAGCTTCTGCTGACATTTGCAGCCTCCCTCCTTAGCTCTGGTGTGTGCTTCTTGTGTGGCAGAGCCTGGGAAACTAAAGTACTAGATTTGAAATAATCATAACTTAGCAACAACTAAAGCAGTGTGTTATCAACATTCTTCTTATACAAAAGCCAAAACACAGCATCATACCAGTTACTTGGAAAACTGTTAAGAAAATTCACTCTATTACAGCAGAAAGTATATCTAGGTGAAGGTCCCCAGCTTATGGCCTAAGGCTTCAACAAATGCAGCTTCTCAGATAAGGCAAACAGAGCTAAGCAATCAGCATACTAATATTATAACAATAAGTGACTCAGTCTGTTTAAAGCTTATTTATTTAAGTCAAACAACTAATGTTCCACAACAGGCACAGGCACAGAAAAATAGAGTTTTATTTAAAAAGGATTTTTGAAGTGGCTATGTATTTGTTTCCCATAATGATAAAGGAGTAGAAATAACTGTCTGTAAATGCCTGGCTGGTGGAGATCCCTCCAGAATGATTATTTAGAAAATGCAGTGCTTTGTATTGAATTATTAATCCGTGTCTTAAAGAACTTAGTGCGTGAATTACAAGGTTATGGAGGGACGTGTAGATCCATGTACACCTATCCAGCTGATACTTCCTGAAATTCCACTGTCTATCTGAATCCCTTAGCATAAAACACTGAGCAAAAAATTCTAGCTGTTCCAGATCCTTCCAATAATCTCCACTCTAAGCAGTTTGATAGGTGACAGAATTGCCAGACTAGGTGGATAGGTGGACTCCTACAGCTACTGAGTCTGAAGGTCAGTCCTGTGATTCTCCTACAGACAGCCGAGCAGCATTCTCTCCTGTTCCTGCTCCAGGGCTTGGTTAAACAGAATTACCACTGTACTGGGTGTAGGTGGCTGTGGTAATCACATATCCTCTGAACAGAGACAGACACAGCTCTTTCCTAGGAAATTGTGAGAAGCTGTGAGAAAGCTCAGAGAAAAGAATGAGAAACAATTCTTCTCTTCACTTGCTGCACCTGTTGTTGTGAACATTTGGAATGTGTTATGGAGCTTTGTTTACCAAAGGGTGATTTCTTAATTGGCCACTAATGATGGTGTTTTGAAATCGAGGACCAATCTGGTCAAAGCTGTATTAGACTGTCTGCAAGAGCAATGAGTTTCTTAGAAGAATAGTATAGTAAAATAAAGCAATTAATCAGCCTTCTGGAATCATAAAGTCAATGTTAATTATTTCCTGTTCAGGGGCTCACTGCTACAATAGGCAGAAAAGGTTTTTGCAGCAGAGGGACAGTGGGGAGAGGGAAGTGAGTGCAAGTTCCCATTGTCTGTATTGGGCCAATCACAGGAAAATTTTCCTGTTTCTTTGGGAAAACATGTTTCAGAAAAAGGAAGAAAAATTCTGGACAGGTGGAGGAGGAGGGGGAGAAAAGAGTGAGAAACTACAGTGTGAACACCAAAGTCAGAGAAGGAGGAAGAGGAGGAGGTGCCCAAGGTACTGGAGCAGGCATTTCCTGCAGCCTGTGAAGAAGATCATGGTGAAGCAAGTATTTCCCTGCAGCACATAAGGGGCTCCATTCTGGAATAGATGCAAGTTCCTGAAGGAACTACAACCTGTGAAGAGCCCACACTAGAACAGAATATTTACCTGAAGGACTTCAGCTGGTGGAAGAGACCACACTGAAAAAGAGGAAAGTATGAGAAGGAAGGAGTGGTAGTGAAGAAAATATTATGTTCTAACTCACCTCCACACGTGTTCCTTCCTGTGCTGGTCAGGGGCAGGGTAGAGGAGACTGGAGTGAAGGGCTGGCATTGAGTTTTAAGAGATTGTTTTAATGTTTGTCTTCGTTCCTTATTACTCAAATCTATTTCAATTGTCAATAAACTAATTTGGCCTACAAGTATTAACTATTTGGCCCAAACATTACTGCTAGGCAATCTCCCTGGCTTTGTCCCCATGTCCCACTGAGGAGGGGACTGAGCAAGCAGCTGGGTAGACATTTGGCTCTTAGCCAGGACTAACCCACCAGTACCAGAAAAATCAGATTTAATTAATGTCCTCTTTCTAGGAGAAGGAAAAAGGCTCCTAGAGTGACTTGGAGGCATAATTTTAATCCTCCATGTTTTCTATGTTCATAAATAGCACCTCTTCAGATTTTAGTGTTGCAAAATTAAATGAAGCTCCCTACTTTTCAAGAAAGATCAAATCTTTGTGCAGTACATCACTTATAATCCTACCTACAGCATTTTCCAAAAATGTTGCTTTATATGAGTCTGATATAAAGCCCATTATCATTTAATTTGGTAGGCTTTGAATAGCGCTTGAAATTCCAGAACAATTTTAAGAAAATGCCATTTCTAAAGAGCACTGCAATAAGTAATTAGAGGAGTTAGGCAAACAATTTATTAGTGAATATAATATGACTTTATCTAAAAGGTACTTCCTTATAGGGAAATCAGTCACCTTTTCTCTATCTTTAGTTAATGATTGGAAACAAATAAATTGGAGTTTCTATCAATGAGAATGTATTATCATTTTGCAAGTCTTGAACTTATTGTGACTGGCTAAATCTTGACTCTGTATGGATTCCAAAAACTGTGAAACCACTGGTTTCAGTCAAAATTAGACAGTTTCCACTGCCACTGAGAATATGTCCACATGAAAAAAAATTCTACTCATTTATTATTTCATATTTTTTTCCCCATTTTATTTTTATGAACAGGGTGAATAGCAATACCTATATAAAGGTAGGTGGTTTTTCATTTGTGTAAGAAGTTATCAAAAAAGAGGAATTGCTCGTTTATCTCCTAGTCTTTCTGGTCATATCTGACACATTGCCTCAGATACTATAGTTTCCAGAGTTTGCTCATTGTGAATATATACAGTTCTCAAAAAATTCATGTAAAGACCTCAGGAATACAATTAAGATGGTTTATCCTTAATGTCTACCTCAATGGAAAATAAATAACTCATCATTCATGTTGAGATGCCTAGATCTGCGAACAAGGAGAAAAGAGTGGGTGGTGAATACCTTAACTTCATCACGGCCTTTGACTTATTCCCCCAGAGTAACCTTAGAGCTAAATTGGTCAAATGAGAACTCAGTAAATGGGCAGTTGAGTGGAGGTGAGTCAAAAATTGGCTTTCCCATTGAGATCAAAGGGTAATATCAGCAATAGAAACTCCAGTTGGCAGCTGATTGCAGGTGATATCTCTCAAAAATCAAAACTGTGACCTTTTAAAATCTGGACAATAGGATCAGACAGATTTGAGGGCAGAAGCTGATATGCTGACAAGGTTGATATTCAGAGGTACCTGACAAGTGGGATTGGACAAATGGGCTGATAGGAGTATCAAGAAGTTCAAAAAAAGTAAATGCAAAGTTGTGCACCTGAGGGGGAAGAGCTCCATGCACCAGTGCCTGCTGCAGCCTGTCTGTCTGGAAAGCTGCTTTGTGGAAAAGGACCTGAGTCTTTTTTCCACAGGGGTGGGGGATCCTGATAAGCAGAATGGGAAACAAGGGCAGTGTACCCTGAGGGGAGTGGTACTGGCAGGCAGAAAGATCATTCCTCCCCACTGAGCCCCGTTGAGAACATATCTCATTCAGATCTGGATCTGCAGCAGAAGATAACATTGAATTCCCAGAGCTCTCCCTGGGTGCCATGGCCTTGCCAGTGACAAATGGTTATGTACTGACCCTTCTAAACTTTGGCTGTAAGAAAGGGCAGATCCACTGGTGGAAAGGAATGAAAAATGTTTACATGCAGATTAGTAACCACAGCAACCTAAAAGGAACGTGAAGTAAACAGCATCAGTAGGTGAAAAGGCTGAATGGAATTATCAAAACTAGTATGTAATTGGGTGACCCACATAATGCATTGAAGCCTTACAGGAGGAAGCATTGGAGCTGGGTTTTTACTGCTGGATTCACAAAAAAGTAAGTTACATGTTTTACCCAAAAAAGTAAGTTACATGTTTTACCCAAATATGGAGTGCAGAATCAGAATATCCTGAGTTGAAAGGGACCCACAAGAATCATTGAGTCCAACTCCTCTCTCTGCACAGGGCAGCCCCAGGATCCCACCTGTGTCTGAGACCATCATCCAATTGCTTCTTGAGCTCTGTCAGGCTTGGTGTTGTGACCATTTTCCTGTTCTGGTGTCCAATGACCCCCTGGATGAGGAATCATTTCCAAACATCTACATCATGATATAAACCTCTCCTGACACAATTTTATGCAGGCAGCATAACCCCTCCCTTTTCACTGCTTTGTGTCAATACAAGTGCCATGTCTGATGGGGCACGTGCAGGGAAGCATGACTATGGATCTATGGCTGGCTCTGAAGGTAGGCTGAATCTGGAACAGATCATGTGTGAATGGAATAGATGTGTTTCAAAAGTGATTAGAGGTCACTGAATCTGGTAGTGGAGATTAAATGACAAATGAGGCTGAGAACAAGGTTCTGATGGGTTCTGATATATGCAAAAACACACACAGAGCAGGCACTCTGACACCATTTATACACCGGAGAGAGATCACCAGGGCAGTCAGGACACTGGAGAATATGGATTTGAAGAGAAGGCTGGGGACCTTGTCTTGTTCAGCCTTCAGAAAAGAAAGATGAGGGCATTCTTTCTGATGTACTGCTCTGCAACTGCAAGGTGATGATGGAAGGTGTAGAGCAGATTAGGACACTTTTCAGAAGGGTGAAGTGAAATAAGAGAGAGCAGACATATAAAATTTTATAAAACAAACACAAAGCAAACACAAAGCTATGTGCTCCACACAGCATTTTATCTTTACTTTGTATGAGAATTGAGAAGCAGCAAAGAATTGGGTTATAGGGTACACTTTCAACTTCTCATTTCTTTTGAACAGGAAAGAGCCAGTGCATCAGAAAAAGACCTCTGGGGTGATTTTTTTTTCACATCTCAGACTTCCATACCTTTAAATTTATATTCAAGCAGCCAAATACAACTACTTTATGATTCTATGATTTTTGGGCAAAAGAAAGTGTAAACTGCTCCATCTTCAAAACATTATTTTACTAAAATTAGGGTAAAAGTGATGGTGAAAATCTGACTTCTAAAATTATCTTTTCTCCTAAAACACTGTAGAGAGGTTTCATTGTCCCATCAGCTCTAATATTGAAAAAAAATTATATAAAAAACCCCTAAAATTTTGGTATTCTTAGGTCTCATCATCAATAAAAAAATAACAACCCATCATATGATTTTTATAATCAAAGTATGATTTTGCATATTTGCATATTCAAAATGAGCAATATATTTCGTGGGAAACAAAGGAAAAATGTGAATGTTAGTCATTTATCCCAGGGTTTAGACCATTAGTTATGATTGCCTGTTATTTGACCTGTAATCCCACTGCTAATATCTATAGCCTCAAAACATTTTTAGGAAAGTAGCACTTTGATTTTTAAGATTATCTAATGGAGTTGTTTCCTTTTTATCTGTATTCATATTGTCACAACTAAAATCCAGATGAACTGATAAAAAATATCAGACTACTTCAAGAGCACAAGAAGTTTTATAATATTTTTCACAATGTATATGCTTTAATTGGTAAATGATTGTTTTGAGTGGTGTATATATCAGCAGACTTTGAAAGGCTTTTTCTCTAACAAGTCAAAGCTGCTGTCAAACCCACTGCTATAAGAAGGTCAACAACAGATCTCAAAGTTTTGAATGACAGCATTTACATTTCCTTTGAGCAAAGACTTACAGTTTTATAGAGACATATTCATTTATTAAAAATAAAAAGAAAGAAAACTGAAGAAAATATGTCATATCAGTTCAGGGAGCAAAACTGAATTATTTTTATCCTTAAAAAGTAACATTTACTAGGAAAAGATTATGTGAAAATAATATTTGAGAATTTATCTACTAATGCTTAGGAAGAAGTTTGTTGGTCTCGTGTCAACTCAAAGGTGCTTCCATACCTTTTAGTTTTGCAAAACACCCAATGGTACTGCTGGAAGTCATTCATCCTGGGAGTGTTCAAGATGATTACAGGAAACCTGTGTGAGTAAGTTGGGTTCTTACTGCAACTGGTTTGAAAAACTTCTCATGTTGCCAGGACTCCAAATGGGTGACAAGCTAATCACTAGGACTACATGGAAACTCACATTCTATGCCTTTCCACATCCTACAAATATGCTTGTCTGATCAGATGTCCATGGAAATTAAAATACAGGAGGCTGGTTTGTGTTGGAGTCTCTTCCATGCATTGTCAGGCTGTGCCTAGTGCTGACTTTCAGAGCAAAAATCTTGAGAGTGCTCCTGGCCTAACATTTACAGACTTGAATTGTAATATAACATCCCACTGATGCATGAATATCACACATAGCTGCATGGATAAAATACCAATTTAATCACACATGCCCAGAGTGTGATCTCAAAGCACTTGATAAGCCAGTCAAATAATTAAAAGCCCAACTTTCTAGACCTTTGTCACCAGTAAGTACCAGTCTCATGATCAAGTATTTGCCTGCTGGCTCCTGGTGCCAACATCCTTTGAAAAGACGTCATTGCTGCAGCAATAAGCTTTATTTCTTTGTCCTCTCCTGCAAGTTATTTGCTGAAGAAAAACAGGATTCTTACATTGATTTCAATGAGTTGTATGTAATGTGCCACTTGTTAAATAATGACTGGCAATTTCTTAAGTCGGCAGAAAATCAATTTTCATGTAGATGGTATTAAGTGTGAAGTATGGCTACCTTAATCAAGTATTTGTTTATTTGAAAGAAATTGAAATTTCAAAGGATTACATTTTATTTTGTTCTTGTTTAAATCTTGTAGTCTTCTGATGTTAAAAAAAAGAGTGCCAAAGAATGCAAGTTCTTATTGCTTGAGATTATATCAGTGTATGCATTTTGTCCTAATGCTTTCTACTGAAAGACATTCTCTGTAGTTCTGAAGTACTTGGTCATATACTCAGAACAGAACAGAAGGCAAAGGATCTTCACTGTTAGTCAGTGGCAGAATAAACAGAATAGGGAATTCCTGTTGCTAAATATAATAAGATATAGTTTAGGATTGAGATAACTGGGCTGGGGGAAAAGCTTTAAGATATGATCAAAATTTCATTGTTCTGAGGCATATAAAAGCTGCAGGATTTAGGACAAACCATCTAATTTATTTTCTCTTATGAGAAAAGGATCAAAGAAAGATAAGGATGATGTGGGGGGTTTTTTTCCCCGGATCTGCACACATGCAGAGTTTTTTTTTAACATTTATGACATGCTGGCCTAGATGAGGGATTGTGTGGGACTGCTATGCAGCAAGCTGCTGAGCTGCAGTGGGACTGACACTGCATGAGAGCGCTCAGAATGCTCCATCCCAGGGCAGGAACCTGCATGGGTGGGGCTGAAATTCAGAAGGACTGGTTCACATTCTGCCAGCATAACTCACCACTCCAGTCACCAGCACCACAGAGTCCAGAGGAGACTTTATCCACGTAGGCAGGTGACAGTGGCTGGGACTTTTACAGCAGGTGAGATGAGCCAGGCTGGCACAGGCTGCCAACTTGTCCCTGTCCTTGCTCCTTCTCCTTCAGCCAGTGCTCCTGGGGATTTACTGACACAGACATTCCTCCTTTGGGCTGCAGCTGCCAGCCACTGCCCACTGCCCAGCTCCTCTGGCTGCATAACCGGAGGAAGGATGGAGGAGGCAAAGGGAAGGCAGAGGAGAGCTGCTGCTGCTGCTGCTGCTGTTGGGAGAGCCACAAGGGCTTTTTGGAAAGCTGAGAGCTGGACTGAGAGGCTCACACTGAAAGGAAACACCAGCAAGGGGGAAGTGTAGTGACAAAGCACCAAAAATAAAAAACAAACCACCAAATTTACCTGTCATTTACCATGTCTACAGGAAAAGGAGGAGATACAGCAATCTGCAGATACAAGATTAATTATTCACTCTTTTCTCTTAACAGCTGTGATATTTTTCCAGTTGCAGTGGTAGCTGATACACAGAAACTGAAAACACCTGCTATTTTTCAGATCAGAGGACACAGACTAACACATATTTTCTCACAGAGAAGTGTTTGATTTCCTGTGAATCAAACAATCTAGATTTTTTACCCATGTTGGCATGTTTTTTCCTCCACTTGTGGAAATGCTGTCCTCCTTTTACCTCATGTGAAGTATTGTGATTGAGTTTTCTTGTGAGTGAGAATGATCTTTGTCTTTCACATGAGGCTTGTAACATTATGTGGTGTCTTCAGTCACCTCACAAATTCATGGCAACTGCACCACTGCACCATCACAGACATCAAGGAAATGTTTTATGTCTTAAAAATAAAGCTTGAGCAAAATTTAAAAACAAAAACAAAATGAAAGGAACAAATGATGACAGAAATACTTATCATACAAAAAAAAAAAAAAAAAAAAAAAAAAAAAAAAAAAACCTCAAGGAACCTAACAAAAAACCCCAGCATAAATTACATCCTGACATGATAGTTGATTACATCCTGACAAAATATGCTGTTTTGTTCACTATAGATGTATGTTAGAAGTATTAAGAACCTCTAAACTTTTTCTTTACTCTTGAGCTTATTGTTTCTTGTGGCATTTTAGAATCATTCCTCTTTAAATGCTCTCCAAGAAAATGTATATTAGCAGGTCCCTACAAACTTCAGATTTACTAAGATTTTTTATATCTGTATTTTCTCCTGGAAAGCTTTAAGACCTGACATTTCTGCATGGACAAAAGTGCATTTTCCTTTTCAATAATCCTCTATCCTACCCAGGCTGTAAAGACACAGTTTAATTGATTTCTTGTGTACTATTCAACATGCAAACAGAAAATGACTACATCATGATATTGAATTATATTTTTCTACACAAATGTATAAATTTTGTCATTATAGCAATTTTTTTTGAGTTTTGCTGATGTTTAGGCCTAAATTGTTGATCATTTAATGTATTTTAGCTTCTAGAGGTAAAATGTTAACATTTAATGTATTAACTTCTAGGGTTTCTCTACTTTCTTTAGCCTAAATTTCCCTTCTGCTTACTTTCTAGTTTGTTCCTGATACAGAACCCACTGGACAAAAATGTTCTTCCAACTTATTTCTTTGATTTTGGTTCAGGACCTTTTTTTATTCAATCTCTTTACTCTTTCTTGCCTTACTTAATTTTCTCAAGGTCCTCGTCATCTCTTTTTTTTCCCTTTAGCCAATAGTTTTCCTCTTTTCTGATATTCCCATGATTTTTTTTTTCCTTCATCTGGTGATTTTATTACCTTCTACCTTATCTTCAAAATATGCCTTCATTAGTGTTTCCTGCTTCAAACACACTTCAAAACCTGTCTCTCTTCTTCTGGTTATGCTGTTCTTCTGCTCTTTATTTTTCTTATTCAATCCACCATTCATCTTCAAATACACAAGTGTAAAACTCATAAATAAATTTACATAAATAATTGAAGCAGTTTTTTTTTTGTTTGGTGACTCTTCAGCTGAAAGTTTAATTTCTGGACCCATCCCAGAGTTGTTGTCACTGGGAAAATCTCTTCAGCTCCTGGGTCCTCTGTCCATTTTCTTCTTCTCAGTGCCAGGAAGAACATTTGCTGTCTTTTTAATATGAGAATAAACAGACGTAGGATTATATCACAGTCAGAGAGTGCAGTAATGGGGTTGTGTAGAAATCTTAGAGTGATAAGAAGTTTTTGGCATTTTGCACACGTTTTGCATGGTTTCAGGTCAGCAAAGGGACTCACTTGTTATCTTGTGAATTCACAGAGCAGAAGACTCCAAAGCACTTTCTGCTACATTCCAAAGGGTGCAAAATGTCTGCCCTCACCCAGCTTATTAATAATATCAGAGTTATTTCTAATTTGTGAAGAACCCCAGCACTATCATTAGTTATCCCAAGTATGGTAGGTGTGGAGCCAAACCTATGAAAATATTTACTTTAAGATCGTCTACAACTTGTTCTTCATTCTGGATTTCACAAAGTAGAGATTAAATTCATTATGGTTTGAGAAACAAGAGCAGTTTTACTTTTAATTTCAAATTAATGAAAAAAATGATATTTTTTCCTTTGTTCACCATTGTCTTCAGAGAGCAAAGAAGGAAAACTTTGAAAACTTTGAAATTTTATTCTGAAACATTATGAAATTCCAACCCCAAACATATTATTCTTGTTTCAGACAACCTTTTTGTATAGTAACAATTTCTAATCTGTTTAAAACAGTTTATTCTCTTCTCCAAGATAATTCTGTTTCCTCTCTTATTTCTCTTATATCTCTTATTTCAACAAATCATATTGTAGAAACCCTTTTTTTTTTTTACAACAGATTTAAATTTTCATTTCACACATATAAATTGATAGTTTTAGGAGGAGAGGGAAAAAGGCAAGCAGTAATTAAACACTTCCTCAGTAAGTATGATTATATACTTTTCTATTGCCCATAGAGGTGGTTGAATTCTTTTTCGCTTTGCTTGGTTCTAAAAATATAAACAAACTGGAAATTGACCTGGAAGCAACTTTTCTGGAGGGAAATCCGTGGTTTCTGCTCTTCACAGATGTTGACATAGAGGTTTGATGTTTAATGAAAAGCTATTTTTAGCCACGTAGGAAGAAGAAAAGGTAAGTCATCAAGATGTAGGCAATTTGTAGGTTATTAAACCTTGGGGAGTTTTGGTGTACCACACACTGACCTTGTCCTCCTGGTTACAGATAAAACTACATTATCAGCTGTATCCATAGGCACTCAACTAATGAATGCAGAAGTTGATTAGTACCATAACAATGATTTCCTGACCACTGGTTTACATTTGAAATTTATGTGTGTAGCAAATATACATTTGTGTAGAAGACATTTATTAGAAAGGCATTTCCTAATTAAAAAAAAACCTAAACTAAACAAACAAACAAAAAACCCCAGGTACTTTTGCATCTTCAGTATGTTATTTTGAATTTGTTAAGAAAAAACAACAAACTCTTTCTATGTGATCACCACAAGAAGATTCTCTGTCTTCCAAGACACACAGAATAAATCATTCAAATATACTAGCATGCGAAATCGAAGTAAATTCTTTCAGGGAAGAACTCTTTGTTGTGAAACTAAAGGAAGATTAAAAAAATGAATAATAATGGTGATATGTAGGTCATCAATCTGTTCCACTGGTTTTCATAGTAAAAGACTGGAAGATATGTTTGCAGGAGTATCAGTAGCTATACCATAATGAAATAAACATAGTATGGGTCATAAAGGGTTTATATAATTCATTTTAGAGAAGTTCAATGAAAAGTTTAATATAGTCTTGGAAAAAATAAACTGTGACTAAATTCTGACTTCTTTCTCTTCTTTTCTTGTTGCAGTTTGTTTATTTGTTTGGGTTTTGGGCAAAAAAAGACTAATATCTTCACTAAATATTTTTGACCTTTGCTTATAATTCAGACAGAAAGCTCCAGGAAATAATACATTATTCTTACAATGTATTAATGCCAGATGTTTTTCACAATATGACCTTAGTAGAGAATTTTCTATCTGTCCATGAATCCTTCATTTCCCAGCTGGAAAGGAATGATTCCACATTATTCTCCCCGTTCTTCCTCTTGAAGCTAGAGATGACATTGACTGTGTAGGCAGATGGATGCCTACATACATGATGAACAGAATTTATCTCCCTCTCCAGTGCTGCTGCACCCCAGAAAACACATTCTGAATTATTTCTTTATTTTGTGTGGCGTGTTTAAGTCCACTTGAAAGCTGAGAATGGATCATTAAAGAGAGAATTAGTACAACTGCACAAAACTATTTGAGATGGAGTCATGATTTTCAATGCGGTCTCATATCTGCCAAATTTGGAGTGAATGAGTGATGGGGAAGGAGGATGTAATAGATCCTCACTGTTCTGGGGAGGGTGTGGTGGAGGTGTAGATGTTTTCAAAAGCAGAAGACATTCCCCATCAGAGTCTAGACATGCAACTTGCTCCAATGGGGAGCTCATCAGATTGTCAAAGGAAATTACATGAAACTGCATGAATCCTTTGTAAGTACTTAGTGTGGAAAGACAACTGAAAATATCAGATAGAAAAAATAGGATAAGGAGATGAAGGAGAAATTAAAGTTTCATTGGATATGAACTTTTTTTCTGAATGTAGAGATCAGCTGGAGGAAAACAGGATCTCTTTACAGTATATCTGTTAGAATGGATATTATTTGTGAGGAAGCTAATCAGAAAGCAGCTCTATAATACTTGCAGGTTCTGTGACATTTTCTGTGTTTTTTTTTCACTAGGTGCAGCTAGAGCTTGAATTTGAAATTGTATTTGATAAAATGAATGTAGTGCAACAAAAGAGGTATGCTTTTAATCAAAAAGACCCTGAAAAAAGTAATTAAGACTGAACTTACTGAAAAAAGTACATAAGTAGGCACATGATAATTGTATTTCTGGTTCTGCAAAGCACTTAAGAAAGAACCCACTTTTAGGCGAGGTCTCCTTTAAAGATGACAGTTCCATTGTTATTACAGAAAATTTTATTCATAAAAACGACAGAAAAAGGTCTTGTAAAATAAGAGAGATGGAAATGCTTTATAGTGGCTTCAAATGTCAACAAAAGTGAAAAAGCTATTAAGACATTGCTTGCATCAATAGCACAGGCCAGATCAAATGCATGATTATGTACTGTTGGCACAATTTAGACTCCAGAATGGTGTTAAAGACAGTCTGGGAAAGAGGAAATTATTCTTATATTTTTATTTTTATTTTTACTCCATCTGAATGTATCTTCTGGAAGATCTTCCAGTTTACTGGATTGTTATTGTATATGCTTTGCTAGCCACAATATGCTCAATAGAATAATTAACATTTAAAATGAAACTTGGTGTAGTCAGGACATCTTTAAATAGTTGCCAGGGAAATAAAGGTTCATAAATATTTGAATATAAAAATAAAAAAACTTGTAGAGCACAAAACCAATAGTTGACACTAATTTATTTATAATGTTTGCTAATACATCTTCAGACGGTTCACAGTAAAATGTAAACAAGGTAAACTTAAATTTTCCTGCTTCATTTTTGTCATCTGTTAGAGGAAAATCTACCATTCCTATAGAACAATGGTGGGGTTTGGAGTGGATTTTTTGTATGCTTTTATTCCTTCTGCTATGTAGGTTAACTTATCAGCTGCACTAATTGGATAAAATGGATTCAGTCTCAAAGGAAACTTCACATTGCATCTCGGTAGCAACAAGCTGCTTTGTAAGGTAGAGACTTATCTTGAAAAAACAGTTTTATACACCTGGAGAAGATGGAGGAGGAAGTGCAAAAAACCTCCAGAGACTGACAGCGCAATATTGCAATACTAATTTATTAGTTTTTGCTCATATCATTATTTCAGGATCCCTCCAGCAATGGGGGAGATGGCTGCAATGTCATTGTGTCCTGCAATACTTCAGTAGCAGAAATATGATGTGCATTAAAAGTGACAAAGTGATAAAGAAGGAGTGGAATCTATGCTAATCTAATGGTTCAAAAAAGAGTAAGTGAAATTTCAGTTTCTTTGTGATTCTTCAATTAGATACATATATGTAGGTGTATTTTCCATATTAGAAAACTAAGGTATCATTTGAGGGAAAAATTATGTAGACAAGAATAATAGCAAGTGGGATAATTAATTTGGAAATTAATGATTAGATATAAGATTGGATTGAAGCCTAAAATATTTTGTTACTGCTATATCCCTAGATCAGTTTCTCTCTCTTTCCTCACTCATATATACACAGAGATGCAAAACTTCAAAAAAGGTTTCATTCTCTGTCAGAACATAGATGTTTGCAATATTCTTATAAAAGATTATACACAAAATCATGCCAAAGGTTTAATTTTCATCTTTTATAGTCAGTAGTAAAGAGCTTTTAAAAAAATTCCATAACTTGAAGTCATGGTAGAAGAATTGTTGTTAGAAGGCTCAGGAGGTTATACTAGAAAGGGATTGTTATAGGGATATTCTATTAAAATCAACAAGGTGAAAACAGACGGTCATACCTTATTTTTGATGAATCCTGCAACACGTTCATAAACCAACAAGGCATCGGGGAGAATTGAAGAATGTAAATCTGGATTAAAACTAAGGAAATGGTGAAAGACAAACATTGTGATCTGTGCTACACTAAAGTACAACAATTACTAAACTCCTGTTAATAAAAGTGAGGTACAATGTATGTGAAGTTATAATGCAATGAAGGCCCAGTGTGTGATCACTATATAAACATCTAGTAGAATGAATGACTTGACCTTCTGCAAAGAGTGAAAATGCAAAGCAGCAACCATGAGAAGGTTGTCCATGTCTTCCCCTCTGCAGTCCTGTCCTTGGACATACACCATCTTCCATGATACCT
The DNA here is from genome assembly GCA_013401095.1 of Passerina amoena. Classification (NCBI taxonomy): domain Eukaryota; kingdom Metazoa; phylum Chordata; class Aves; order Passeriformes; family Cardinalidae; genus Passerina; species Passerina amoena. Next base: position 22,574 of record WBNP01000674.1, on the reverse strand, counting down.
AATCAGGCTAAGATAATGATGATGATCCCATTTGATCTTTGCATGTACACAGGTGAAAGGATACCAATGAAAGACAATCCTAATGTCTCCAGATTTGGTGTTGAAGGTCTACCTATGTTTTTACACAAGATGAACAATAACCGACCCCAGAGCCCTGGAGACAACTGGGCAAGGGATGTCCAGCAGAAGCTGTGTTCTCTTTTGTCTTGCAGGAAATGATGGGGCATGTGGGGTGCATTAGGAAGAAATTGCCAGGAGGTTGAGTGAGGTGATCCTGCCCCTCCACTCAGCCCTGGTGAGGCCAGTCTGGAGTGCTGCATCCAGTTCCGCGCTCCTTGGTACAAAAGAGACTTCAGGCTCCTGAAGCAAGTCCAGCAGAGACTGACAAAGGTGATGAAGGAATGGGAGAATCTCTCCTATGAGGAAAGGCTGGGGAAGCTGGGGCTATTCAGCCTCAAGATGAGACTACAGAGAGGAGAGCTCAACAACATGTCTCCAGAGATTTATAATAGAAGAAATGGTAATTTCTTCTATTATAAATCTCTACTTAACCACTAAAGAAGCGACAGTCACCTAAATACATGCAAAAGACAAATTATTACATTTTCTCAGAGGAACAATGAAATGGATGCTAGATTTCCGGTTTCAGTAGCACAAGCATATATTCTATTACAGTGTGTCTTGGTTTAGAGCAAATTTGGGAGAGAATCTTTAAAGGGGCTTTGGTAGGAAAGCAAATTCAATCGGGTCTTCTTCTCAACCAGTCTGGGAGAAAATACCTCTTTGGAGAAAAGTGGAAAAAAACTGTTTATTAAACAATAAAACTTAAACAATATTAAACAATAAAACTCTTTGTTGCTCTAAAAGAGATGACAAACTGAGAAAACCTTGTTTCCGGGTTGCATCTCAGCTCACTCAGTCTCTTATCAATCTCTTTGGTGCTGGAAATGTCACAGGCTAGGCCCGGCCCAGTGGGCTACAGGTGCAGCTGCTGGTGCTCTTCTGGGTGTTCAGTCTAGAGTAGGTTTTAAGAGGTTTAAAGAAAAGGGAAAAAACTACAGTTTAGGGAACTTCTTTGCTTCAGCTAGCTAAACTAACTAAAAACACAAAAGAGCTCTGTCTCGCTGTTTGTCTATCCACAGACAACACAGTTTAAGAGCAGGAATGTGGAGGAGTGAAAGCAGTGTCTGAAAAAAAACTGTGTGCTTTTTCTCTCTTTCCTTCACTCTCTGCAACAAGTCTTAAAGGTGCAAAACTTATTATTCAGCATAAACAAAACGAGATGATTGGGGATAAAAGCATCTTATAGTCGACTTAGGACATTCTACTCTTTATCCCTATATCGTCTGCTTACTACTAAAACTAATATAAATTCTAACTCTACAAGCACATACACTATACATCTATTATACAGCTATACACAGACAATGGTAATAACGTTTAGCAAACAGTGATATTTACACATAGGTCTTACTTAACAATCAGATGTCTTTGAGGTACACATCCACATCATGTTCTTCTATCTTTTTGCATTATCTACTATGTGCAACTTGGTCTCTGAGCCAAAGCAACTTCACGAATGGGTTTGTTTGTATTCAAGGCAGAATTAATTTAAACTGTTTTCTCTAACAAACTTCTGACATGCACTACTGGGACTTTGTCTCTATCTACGCTATGTAAAGGCTCAGATTGGGCAGGGCTCACTCAGTTAATAGAGCTTTGGGTGTTAACTAACTAGGTGGCTTTTGCTAGATGCTGCTCTCAGTTTTTGAAAGATCTCCTACCTAATGATTTCATGTGATTTTTCACAGTCCATTGTACTTCTCCACTTTGCCTGCAGCTGGTGCATGGTAGGGAATATGGTACGTTCACTCAATGCTATGTTCCCTAGCCCAGATGTTGATAAGGCTGTTCTTGAAATGAGTCTTGTTGTCTGACTCGATCAGAGGGGTACTATGCCTTCACAGAACTTGCTTTTTAAGGCTCAGGATGGTGTTACAGGCAGTGGTATGAGACACAGGGTAGGTTTCTAACTATCTAGTGGTGGCTTCTACTATTGTGAGCACGTAGTGCTCGTAGAGCACTGTTTGGGGCAGTGTGATGCAGTCATCTGCTAGGCCTCTTTATACTTGTACTTGGGCCACTGCTCACTATACTATAGGGGCTTCACTCGCTTGGCCTGTTTGATGGCAGCACACGTCTTACAGTCATGGATAATTTGAGAAGTATTTCTCAAATTGGCTATACAAGAAAAAGTCCAGCTAAAGCTACTCTATCATGTCTTCTCACCTAAGATTCTTCTCTACTCTTTTGCTTCTTTTACTTGCTCAGACCTTCACACTCGCTCATTTCTTTATTTTACTTCATCTCTATCTCTCTTCTAGGAAAGGTTAATGTTCTGCAAAGTTTTCATTGTCTAAAAAAAGGTTAAAAGCTTGGGTGCTGACTGCTCGGAGACTCTCACAGCGGCCGGACACTTTCTCGCTGCACCCCCCCCTTCTTCTCTTTCTCGGCTGTGCTGCTGGCACATGTTATCAAGTTTCAAGGTAGCAGTCACAGGCACAGGCTGTACTCTCTCTCTCTCCTGCGGGGGGCTGCCCGATGCCTCCTGATACTTCTCCCACCCTTCTACCTTCAGGGCCTCTTCACCGCTCATCTCTGTCCAAGGCCTGGCCTACTTCACGGCCGCATGGCTTCTCTTCCTTCTCCCAGCAGTGACAGCTGGGCCGGGGGAGGTCTGACTTGCTTCCCTCACTAGAATTCAAGAGAACTTCTCCCAGGAGTGCTCTGCTTTTAACCCCTGTGTTCTCAGAGGCTTATCCATACCTCCAGCGGCCAAACTAGGTGCTAATATTCAAATCTGAACACCTATTGGCTTGACCACTTCATATTCCAGAAAACTTACTTCTTCTCAAACTATGACACAGTGTTAAAATAACTCCCATTATTAATATCTTAAACCCTTTTTAATAATAATTGGGTGCTCTTCCTTATCCATCAGGAACGCTCATCTTGACAACTAATAAAAATGCAAATATTTTGATATATACAGAAATTTTTCACCTATTTCATGTAAATTTCTTAGGCTTACATGGATCTGTAAACATAAAAGAGCTGATACCTGCACTTCCCAGTTTTGATTGCATTCTGAAATAAGACAGTATGCCTTATAAACTTGTAGAACATGTTGATTTAGTAAGGAGAGTTTATTGAAAGAAGATCACAAGGAAACTTTAATCCATACAGCTAAAACAATATTATTACTTCATAGCAGGTATTACTTTAGTTCTTGGCATCAATAAAGTTGAAATACTCATTAGGAACTGTTCATTGAGTTAGGCTTGTCTTTTATTTATGAAGTGTTTGCAAACCAGTAACTTTGTTACAAATTAGATTTATCTTCATCAGTTTTCCATTAATGGCTATTGTAGACACATTGTATATTATCCTATAGATTGTTAATCTCAAGAAAGTGAATACTTCTTTGCTAGTCAATATTTGAAATCTGCTAATGGAACTCTGTGACTGATGACTTGCTACAGGCATGGTTTCTCTACCCTGATTAGATAGAAAATTAGGATCAGTGCTTGATGGTCAATATTTCAAGAGCTGCATGCAGGAAGTGTTACTGTTTAAGACTTACAAAGAAAACTAAGCTTTTTAAACTGCATCATTCAGCAGTATTTCTAGTCTTCTTTTGCACAATACTATGGCTATTTATGTGATGTGTGATGTAGCCAAAAGGTGTCTGTGAATACCAGATGGTCCAATGACATTTCCACTATCCTTATGAACCCCAAAACCTGGGGGTTTGTTTGGTTGATCTTTTTCTGGCCAATTGGGATGTTGCAAATGTTAAGATCTGCAAGGGCATCTTTAAAAGAAAAATAAAAATTCATTAGTGTCTCTGGGCTCTACAATTGTATCTTAGAGTACCTAAAACTAAAATGCTATGACAAAACAGGAAGATCTTTTTCAAGCGTTTAAAATCTCTTCTCAATGTCTGATCAAGCCTTCTTGCATTTTAAAAAGATATATCTTATATGAAAATTGCTGACTCCTCCTTCAGCTTTTGTAATTTTTTTCCAGGGTATCTTACACAAATCTAGCAGGCATTCCTCTGGATACTAATATTTATTCATTATAGAAGACAATACAAACACGAGCACAAAATTGGGGCTTCTTTGTGAAACTGTAGGATTCATACGCATTGTAGAGAACAACCTGAAAAATTCTGAATGGTAAAAATAGCAGCACATTATACAGTATTTCTATTATTTAGGTTGAAACATAAGGATGTTTCTGCTTGAATATAGGCTCCCTATCCCTCTGCAGATTTCAAACATAATATGATCTTTTCAAAGTATTGCTGAGCAAGCATTGACACCCAAAGTTTCTCACAAATTGCCTGTTTCTCCACTCAAGGTCATGCTCTATTAAGACTTTGATACTAGAACAAGCATCCCAGAAGGTTTGTTCTGAACCATTAGCTGCACGTAGCCAGACTGCTGTAACATCAGCCTTTCTCCTGGCTGATTCCTTACAGAGGAATTTTTTATTTCAGAGTATTGTATGGATCTGTTGGAAGCACTATTGTTAAGCCAGGACTTGTTAAGTTTGCACAGTGGTCTCTTCCACAATAGATTAGAGAACTAGAATGTGATATGGCCTCATACAGCCTCAGGTTTCTGCTAACATTTTTCAGCAAGAGGTAATGTTTTATTTCCAATGCATATTTTGCATCATACCATGTCAGCACCACTGATTTCAAATTGTCCTAAAAAACCAATTACGATAAACCTACAAGCTCCTTCACAACATTTCTGGGTTTGGCTAAATTTATATGTCTGATTTTTGCCTGAAAATTAGAATTTTTTCAAACTATCTATCTATTTGGGTTTTGTTGTTTGGGGTTTTTTTTCCATTTTTAAATTAATGACCTGAGTCAGATTTTCCAGCAAAGACAATAAAAGATACTCAATGCTCACACTTCTTGGTCATGTTGATTACCATGATTAATTAGCATGTTCCAAAAATGTTCTGACAAGGAATTTGCATTGCCACCCTGTGCATTTCTTCTGAACTGTTGGATCTACTACTTGGTCAAAATTTGTTATAAGAAGAAAAGTCTTTAGAAACATCTTTTTGCTTTCTTATGAATGATGTCGACAAGGCAGGTTACAGTTCATGTCAGAAAGACAGAGTTAGAAGAGCTGAATAACTGCTGCCCTTTTAAACTTTTGTGAAAGTCCACAGAGATCTTCTTTCCCTGATCTCACACTGGGAGTTTCCAAAAGTTTTCTAGTTCTAAATTAATTCTTCCATTAAATGTGTTCCTGTGCTTATGGTTATGTTATTACTGTTATTACTTATTGTATTTCATTTGCTCTGCTTTTCTTTTATTGTTTTAGCCCCGTCTTGCCAAGATGAACTATTTAAAATGAATATTGAAAAAATGGGGCTATAGGTAAGCTGCTCACATACGTTTTCTGCTAGGAAATGATATGCTATTTTGAAGTTTGAATTTATTTTGTTTCATATTATGTTCATATCTTAGCTGCCTGATATTTTTAAACAAAAATAACTTGCATTTCAGGAGCTGTTTATAGAAGCTTTTCATTATTAGTGTCCCATCTGTCACACAGCCAAGAGAGAAGGAAGAATCTGTGCAAATGACAAATAAACCCAGCAAGTTAATTTTCTATGACCAAGTCTTGTTAATAATTAATTGTACTGGATTCCTAACCTATTATGGTTTAAATAGAATGCAGATTTGACTCTAATTGAGATGAGAGAATGGATCAGGAAGAGGCTTAGAGAAATGAAGAAAAAAAGGCCATATCTGAAATTCAGTGATTCTTTATTAGGAGGGATGAGCAGAAAAATATGTTTATGGATCACAGAAAGTGAGACTTTCAAAGAAAAGCAAAAGAGAGTATATTGAAGAATAGGTCCAATAAATTGCTGCCTATTAAAACTGTCTCCCAGGCCCTCAAAGCAAGAGCACCTTAGGTGCTGTGTTATTACCTACTTTAACAGCAGTTTCACTAAAAGACATGGGATGTGTGCTGAAACATGTGTGATTTGCTGAATATTTATTAAGTGACCCACAGCTAGGATTTCTGTCCATCTCTCAGCTGTAGACATGGCAGTAATGAGAAGGTCATCTCCCAGGCATAATTGAGGTCAGTAGATTATTGCTCAGACCAACAATATAGTGTGACAAGGGAAAGAACTAGCAGATTTAGTTCAATTCCTTGTCAGCCAAGATATTGTTTTTTGTCCATTTAATGTAGGACAGGAAAACCTTTACAGAACAAAAGTATATCTGAATGAGACTGTAAGAGCATCCATTTCTTTGTTATAAAAACCCCATCATTAATATACCAATCTCCAAATTTAACTTATGATATAGAGAATGCTGCCATATAGTCATAATTACCTAGAGAACTTTTGTTCATCATCACCTAAGTGTTGCAGAAGAAAAAAAATACTGCTGCTTAATGGAGATTTAAATAGGTAAGCACTATGCTTACAGCAGCTGTTTAGCTCTTCTGAAGCTATTATAATACAAGCAAAGAGAAATATTTCCCCTGCCTGTGATCTATTCTCAGTTACTGACCTACACAAATTGTAGCACGCCTATAGAAATGATGCATCCTTTCAATAATGAAGAAGCAAATTTAGGGGTTGCTTTTAACTTTCTCCCTCTTTTTCACCTGTAGTACTCTTCTTTCAGGTCTACAAATTCAGTCCATTATGTAAATAAAACACTCATACCAAACACAGCCTGAGAACAACTTAAGATGACAATGTTAAATGACTTGATGAATGTCAAGAAGCTCTTGAAGGAAATACTGGAAAAGTATGGTCAGAGCTATGTTGCATTCATCATCAAAAGGTTAAGAAAGCTGAAGATCAAGATCATGAAGTCTTCTTTAAAGATACTCTAAGACTATTCAGCTCTAGTCCAATGCAATAATAATTAGTCAGATTTTCTAGCAGCTTGACAGGAAATCCTCACACTCTAGGTCTCAATTTCTGTTTGAAGGAAATACTCAGCTGATCTGGTAAGTTAAGCCTCTTCTCTTGGGTAAAGGGAGTTGGTCTGACCTATCTGAAGTGGGTTGCACTTGAACTGAAAAATACCTTATCTGTACAAAGAGAGAGAGCTAATCACTGCAAAATCTGCTCTTTGGGGGTTGCAATAATACTACAAACCCTTAGTTATGTTAATACTTTGGGATTTCTAAGCACTTCCCAGTTGGTATCATCTGGATATGCATTCTGGTCATCTGCAGAGCCCAGCACAAGCTGAAGCCTTGGAACCCTCTCTGTCCCCCTTATTGCCTTGTTTCTGATGTGAGCCTTGTTGCAGAGGTTGGTGTGGGAGGAATCCCCCTGTCTGGGGGAAGGAGGAATCAGCTGGCCAGCACACTGTGAGAGCTGTCACCAGCATGACTATCGGGCAAAGCTCCTTGGAGCGCCAGGTTTGACTATGAAACAGGAGTGTTGATTTGTAAATGCATTAAAGAAGGTGCTGGACTGAAAATTTCAGCTCTTTAGATAAATGCTCATTTCTGTGTTAAATATCCTTTTGACTGAATGACTCAATGGCCTTTTCCTTTTGCTCTTTCACCATTTCATTAGCTATCATTCTGGGTTTAAACTCATCAATTCTGCCCAATGCACACATTTTTCCTAAAAACCTGTTTCAGAATTACATCACTGCTAAGGTAACTGTTGGATACCTGTTTCACTTTGGCAACATTTCACTTTGTACTGTTACAATTGTAATTACATTATTTACGAATACTCTTTCTATACAACTGCATTCCAGGACACAGTGAATCCCACTAAGCTGAGGTTAAGTAATAAATCATTAAGTTCTTCATGCATTGAACTCACCTCAAAGGAAAGGGTTACTTATGGCTCAAATTTAATAGGCAAAGAAAATAATAAACAAGGTATGCATTACAAAAACTGTCAAAACTTTGATTTTTTTTTTTCAGCAATCAATTTTAAAAGGATTTAGCTATACTGCTGCAAGCTGTGTGCTTGCCATTAAATCAAACTGGCTGCATCTTGTCAGTATAAGATAGTTTAGCAAGAAACTTCCAGAAAGGCCTTTAAAAATTTGTAATTCACAGAATCACAGAATTGGTCAGGCTGGAAGGGGCCACAGTGGGGTCATCTGATCCGACCTCCCTGCTCAAGCTGGGCCATCCCAGAGCACATGGCACAGGATTCTGTCCAGATGGTTCTTGAATACCTCCACTGAGGGAGACTCCACAGTCACCTGCACAGGAAAGAACTTCTTCATGCTCAGACAGAACTTCCTGTGTTCCACTTTCTGTCCATAGCCTCTTGTCCTGTTGCTGAGCACCATTGAGAAAATCTGGCTCCATCCTTCTGACACCTTCTGAATGCAATTCTTTGTTGTCTTTTTATATACCCTGAACAATGATTTCACTAATGACAGCAATACAAAGCCAGGACACTGTTAGTGAACAAAGGATGATATTGATACTGTCAATCAATAACTAATATTTTTTTTCATCTCAGACAGTTGAACTAGGATCTGAATGACTTTTCTTCACAGGGTCTCCAATTACTACAACAATAGCTGAGATGCCATGGCTATACCAAATGGAAAGAAAGCCATGCAAAATGGAAAGGATGGATCTGCAGAACTGGAGAACTGGTCACAAGGATCTGATATCCACACTATAGACATTAGATTTTCATTTGTCTCACTTCTAGTCTAGTCCCATAAACTGAACATATTTGGACCTGGAGTATCTCTGAGAGAGTCACTGGAGCTTCCAATTTTTGCTTCCAAATCTTGGAACACAAGGCTGTATCACACGCTGGCTTCAACTCACTTCCCTTAAATGAGCAATAAGACACCACTGGATGTTTTTAGAGGTCTCCCTGGTCTCCAGCTGCCTTTGGAAATCACCCCAGGCATCCTGTAGCATTTCTGCTTCCTGTGCCAGGACCCTTGAAGTTCTTTCATGTACTCTCAGGGGTCTCACAATTGCACTGAACACTTTCATAGGAATACCTGAATAAAGAATAAGTCTCTGTAAGTAAAATGGGGAAATAAAGTGGAGAATGATTGTGATGAGCTCACTCTTTTGACAACTTGATGCTTTTCCATATTTTATTGGCCTGAGTGTGGGATGTCAAAGGGTTCCTTTAGAGTACTTCTATCTCTGATGAGAATAATCAAAAAAAAATTTATTAACTATGAAGAAAAGACTTCATAGGCTACTAAGGAAGTACTGTAGAGTGATTGAGAAAATAGAGATGTTTATTGAGGAATTTTAATGACCTCAAGTCTCCATACTCTAAATAGAATCTGTTTTCCTTTTGGAGGCATATATTTGGATATTAGAGAAAGTCTGGCAAAAGCTGCAGCACATAACTGAATGGAGTGGTACTAAACTGAATAGAGATGGAATAAAAATTTTTAGACTAACAGAGGAAAAAGTACATATTTTATTAGAGGAAAAGCTAAGACTAAATGCAAAAACTGTCCCCCTCCAATTAAGCTGTCTGTACATATTTAGTAGTATGGCCATCATTACTTCAGTACTAAACACATCTCAGCAAAAAGATATTTAAATGAGTTAAATTTTTGTTTCATTATTACCCAGACAAGCTTCTCAATTTAATATATTGCTGAATATAAACAACATTAAAAAAATTAGAACCTATTTTTCATAGTCAACAATGGAAAGTGTATTATATCTCAGGAGTCACAAACCAATTAAACAAAGGAAGAAGAAAACAAATAAAGATTCCATGTAACAAAGGACAGAAATAAAATCTCAATCAGGGGAAAGTAATGAGCAGAATCATTATTTGCTTATACCCATCTCTACCAAGTAAAAAAAAGCTGCCTACTGAGAATATAAATAAGACAAATCAAATACCTCAGGATGTATCTGAAGAAATTTTATTCTTATCAGATAATGAACTTGGGTTTTGTGATGAGAATGCTAATTAATTCATTTGTAATATAGATAGCAATAATAAAGATAAAGTGACTGTCCTGAAAAGATGGATCTAATTCTTTGCTAAAGTTAATCAGAAATTAAAGTGACAGAAAAAACATAATGTAAAGTCTGATATCTGACTTAATAACAGAAGCCTATAACTTTGAAAGCAAACTTTGATAATACAAGTATTGAGATGCTGAAACAAATATAAGGGGTTAGTCTTTTGAATTTTAACTTATCTCTTAAACTCAAAGATAATATAATTCATTTAGAATATGATCCTGAAAAGTTTTGCTAGAGTTACTTTTTGCACAAGTATATTTTCAACCTCAAACTTTGTTTGTACAAGACAAATTTATATCACTACCTCTCCTGTCCAAAACGGCTCCTTGTTCCTCTGAAACCCATCATGGATAATTAGTCATCAGATCAAATTTAATGAGACTAAAAAGCACAGCTTGGCCTTTTGTTCTGAAACCCTCAGCTCCATTCTGTACCACTGTGGACAGCATCATCAGATCTGGAGACCTATTTGACTTTTATCATTCTAACTTGTCACGGTGATTCTCTCCTCATTTAATACATCGATGACACAGAATTTTCTGTTAATATAATTCTAAATTTTACCAAGCTCATATAATTTTACTTTTCAGGACAGAAACATCTTCATTGTGGTCCAAATAATTTGCCCTTCTAACAACCATTCAGAATACTGCTATACATAATTTTTATAGGTCAAAATGATATTATTTCTCCTCTGTCTGTCTTTCTAGTGAGTGATCTTCTCCATTGCATAAACAACTGTTTTGGGGGGGTATTATTTAAGGGTCAAAATGCCACACAGGTGTTGTCTTATCCTTCTCAACAGGGCTGGGGGATAAAATGTGATGAGAAAGCTTGTTGGTCAACATAAAGACAGAGAGGCCATTTAGCTGTAGCCATCATGGGGAAAAAAAAATACTCAGTTTGAGGAATTTTTTTTTTTTTGTAAGCTAAAATAGATTCGAGTGGTAAGAAACAGACACAAACCTTTAAAAAGTGCCCTTCCCCATCCCTCCTTACCAGGCTTACTTGTAGTCCTTCACTCTCAACTCCTCTACATTCCACCTCCTCCCGCCCTGTGCAGCACACAGGGAATGAGGAAAGGGGGATTTATGGTAGATTATAAAAATTTCTCTCTATTTTTTATCTCGGTAGCACTACAGTCATGAAATTAACTTCCATTCCTAACTGGATTCATTTTTCATGCTTTTTAACCTCTTTTGGGGAGATAGTTGGTTAAGAGGGACCACAGATTTTTTTTCAGTAAAATGGCAGCCACCTGACACCAAGCAGTAGTTTTTTCTTTCAGAGGAGGAAAAGGAAAAAAAGTAAAACCAGTAGGGTCAATTTTAGGACAACAATGACAGCAAAAAAAATCATAAAAGGTCTTCTAATTAGTGCACAGGATGTAAAAAAATTAAATTTATATAAGTTAAGATCTATGATATTCAGTGATATTTACAAATTATAGATGTCTTGTTTAATAACAATTAATTGTTCAATCTATGGAAGAATCTATAAGAAAATACAGCCGTGCCATCTCATTTGATATTGACTATCTGTTAAAATAAAATTATAGAGAATCCTGACATTTTATATTGTTGCACGCCTAAATTGCTCTATTTTGTCACAACAGTATTTCTTATTAGTATTGGAATACATATTTACTTATTTCCTTTTTTTCTGGGGCATTTTTTAGTTTATTGTATTCACAGTCTTTAAAGCCAACTGAAATAAAATGAGTGCCTTCAAAAACACCTAATAAATAAGGACAAGGAATTATTCCTGGGTCATGAGTGTATTCAGCAAAAAAGCATTGTTGTGTAACAAGCCAATGGAAAGGGAAAGGGAAAGGGAAAGGGAAAGGGAAAGGGAAAGGGAAAGGGAAAGGGAAAGGGAAAGGGAAAGGGAAAGGGAAAGGGAAGCTCCAAGCTGTTGGTCAATGAAATAACTGGTGTGGATTGCCCCAACTCATCCTCATCTGTTCATAGTCTCCATAGCAGATGTTCCTCTGAGTATTTTTGACACAGTAACAATATGATTTCATCAGGACAGTTGCATTGCAGTATGAGACTGTGCTTTTATCAGGCACAGATGTTGCACTCACTGATTGGCTGTTTAGATTTCTGCATGTGCATTATCAGCAAATGCTTACTGGCCACCTATATCACTATTTTCCACTAGAGTTATCTTTTAAGATTTATGTGTTCCCTAGCATAAGGTTATCAACTCAAAACTCTGAAGCAATGGCTGGAAAAGGAAAACTCACATTTTGGTGGCAATCATTTCCTACACATCCCAACTTTACAGATGAGAAAATATTTCCTGAATCCTCCAGCATGAGGCTGTGAGGCTAACAGCACTTTGGGATAAAATAAGAAAAGGTACTACCACAGCAGTCTGGGGTTGTGTGTGCATTTCAGGTTGAACACAAAATGAAAGGCAGACTGTAGTCCTAGAAGTGAAAGACAACAAACTTTAAAAATGTAAGCTTTCTACAGAGCAAAACACTGTGCAACACCAGCACTGGCATGTGCTGGGTACGAGAGCCTCCCTCAGCTTGCCTCAAATTCCACTGGTCTAGCCCTGAACAAAACCGGAGAGTCTGGACACCAACCCATTCACCAGATCATGAAAAACCAATCTCATTCATCAACCTTTATTTCCTGAGGAGGTGCCTGCTATGAAATTGTACACACTTTTGCAACAAACCACAGCCCACAGCCAGAACTTTCAGGGGCACTAAGTCAGTGACTCAGATCGTTTGCAGCAGGAACACATAACTTCAAAGGGTTCAGGGATTAATTTGCTGATACAGAAGACAAAAGGGGTGCATGTTGCTGGCTGTGTACACAGGAATAAATTTTTTTTCCTTATACTATTGCTGATGCTTGCTGGATACACCCGTGAATGGGATTTTCTAAGTACATAATTTTTTGGCCTATAAAATTAAATCCAGTAAGCACATATCTAAAGTAAATGAGCTCAGAATTAGCCCTAAAATGAAAATAGCCCCAAAATATACTTGGTTTGGTTAGAGTTGCACTAATGCACCCTGATACTTCAGTTGGTGATCTGCCTCTATGATTTTATTTTTTTAGTCATATTTATTTAGCTATTTTAATGGTATACATCTGTCTCTCTCATTCATGCATAGTGAATACTGGGAGGACTGGTCTGTCTTTTGGAGGTAACTACAGGAAACTGTAAAACATCCTGGAGTTTATCTGCATTTAAATAGACACAAAATAAAAAGGTCACATCCAAAGTTCTCAGAAATCCTAAAGCTCCTGTGATAAACAGTAAATAATGAGGCATTAAAATGTAAGAAACCAAAATGTCTTTGTAAACTTTGTTGTTAGAAGAAGATAAATTATACTATTTTCAGTCCTTTCCTATACACACCTCAAGAAAGATAAGAATTTCTGAACATGTTTAAACTAAAATGAAGTTAAATAACTGAGTTTTACTATGAATTAATTCTAATATAAAATATTTTTTGTTCATACCAGCTAAGGCTTTACCTAATAATATTTAATCTTGACATAATAATAATAAATTTCAGAATAACAATAATATGAAGTGTTCAGACTTAATAAGTAGGTACAAGGCAATTAAATAATAATGTAATCTAATTTTTAAATTTTCATGAGCATGTGTAAGGCTTTCATAAATCTAGGTCTGCACATGCTTTAGCATTTTTTTGATTGCTCAGAAATGTAAAATAAAACCATGCAGTCAAAAGAAATATGTAATTCTCTGCAGTTCAACAAATGACAGTCCACACAATGGGGAACCTTGTCTCCTACTTTCACTGCAGTCAGGGGCTACTTCTTGAATGCCTACCTTGTTCTCCTATCATTGCAGTGAAATCTGCTGCCTTGTAAAGATCATCCCTACCAACTGGCAATGGCAAAACTTGAGAAGAGCTGGATGCAATTTCACAGCATCTGACTGTGGCTGCCAAAGGCATTTCACCCATCAGCTTGGGAGCAGCTGCTTTCAGCACATGCACAGAGTTCTCACACTGCTTCTTGTCGAAGAGATGAAAAAAAAATTCTTTGGCTAGAGGAGTGACAGTTTTACAAGGCTGAAATAAACAATTTTAAACATCATGATGATTTTCTATTGAGCCACAAAGTATGCATTGATCAATACATTAATTGGACTACAACCCAAATATCAAAAGAATATTCATGCCTTTGCCAAAGAAGGTAACAGTTCAGGCCATCTCATATAAGTGTGCCACGTTTTATGTATCCATCCCTTCTTTCTTTTCAGTGACATTCTATTGGAACATGTTCCTTTCTTAGCACAGCCTGGCCTATTATCAAAAACCAGCATGTAATACACATGTTCATGGTTTGGTACTGATTGAAGTTAATGAGTGGTTTTTCTTACATGGATGTCTGGAATTATAACAAAAGGTTCAAAACCTACAATTAACAGTGGCAAATAACCTATAATTTTTTTTTCCAACTCCTCTACTAATTCTGATTATTATAGTAGATAATTGATTGCACATTTGATTTCTTGCCATTTTCTTTGACCTCTTTCCAGCAGAGATGAAAATTTCACTGTTTAGGTAAGAGAAGTGCCATGGAGTTTCTTAACCATGAGAGACACAGCACTTTAACCTCTCACAGTCAATTTGGGAATACTACCCCATCAAGACATAGACTATTAATCATAATTCTTTATCAATTGTGTTACATTAAATGTGTTTGAATTTAGATGCCCTGACAGTCATAACTGTCAAGTGAAAAAGGTATTTTAATCACAGAGCTAGGACTGCAGAACTCAGTTTAAGACTACTATACACATTCTATCTCACAATTTCTATATGGACCCTTGTGAAAGAAAAATTATTTAGAAGAAAATTATTTATGCTGCATTTTCTGCAATATTCTCCATGGACAGCATCCTGAGGAAGTATTCTCCCATGAGTATATGCAGATATAAATTTTCCTGAAATTGGAACTAGAGATCTCTAAGGTAAATCTGAACCTTGACTAGCTTTGGAAGCTTGGGATTGGTAACCAAGACTGGTGTGCTGGATTCAGTGTCTCATTTCAGGGCCCCTTTGAACTCCTTCTGTTAATGCTTGAAATCTGCAAAACATTCAGAGAACATTGAGATATTAAAGTCACATCTTGTTAAAACAGAAGTAAAAGCGATCAATGAACCCTTTCAAGCTTATGCTGTCAGGTAGTCTGCATGTCACTGTCCAAAAATGCATTACACTTTAAAAAATGGAAGG
>WBNP01000673.1:953554-995609 GCA_013401095.1 Passerina amoena | reverse complement strand
TTATTTTATTTTATTTTATTTTATTTTATTTTATTTTATTTTATTTTATTTTATTCAGTGACTATTTAGTCTTCCTTTGAAATCCAGGTTACAAATCCAAAACTGGGCTCTTGGACAGAGATATAACATGTTCTTCAATAAAGGTACCAGCTCTGTGCTAAATGAGCGGCTCTCTGCCAGATCCAGACTCAGTCTCAGCTGTGACCCCACAGAAATGCCAAGTGTTTCCAAGGAAGCAGGCCTCTGCTGGAAGCTGAGAGGTTTGTGTGTTTCATCTGTTTATTTTGTGTGCTGATGAGAATTTGGGAGAGTCTAACAGAGTGGCCAGCACATTTTGAAAACATGTTTTAAATAGGCAGGGTTTATGGAAAGCGGATGCCTTCCCAAAGCAATTATAACTCACCATTTCCAGGGCTTTGGTTTCCCATGCCCCACTTGTTTCTGTCTCAGTAGGAAATAATTTTACCAAGACATAGAGGAGACTGCTCAAAGCATCTGCTGACAAAGGGCTGAGTATCATGTTGCAAATGCATGTCCTCATTTGCTGGAATTGTAGAGGCAAAAGATAGCACAGAACTGGGGTTGAATATTAAATTTCCCAAGTAGAAAAACAGCTAGCAGGTGCTAGTTGCTGTGAAATCTGGATGAAATTAAAAGCAATTCCTCCATTGCAAGGAAGATGATGATGTGAGAGTGAGCTCTTTGGGAACAGGTACACTTAGGAGAAAGCCTTCTGAGAAAAGTCAGGTTTTAAGCTTGCCTGGCACACAACTGACAGGAGAATTAGAATGGCAACCTCTGGGGAGGTGATGCAGGGAGGGGAATGTCTGGCTGGTCAGCAGTGATAGTTATGGGAATGTCGGGCGAGAGGACAGTGAAATAGTTATGTCAGTCCCATAACTGAGTTATTGCCCTCCAGGCCTGTGAGTGAGAGCAACCACAGTGATACTGGGTTTGTCCACAGGAGAAAAGACTGAGACAATGATTACTTTTCATGATCTCCTCATGTGGACATACAGCATTAAAAACCTTATTTGCACCTTATTCTTTCCGTGACAACTTTCTGGCAGAGACAGAAGCACTAATGTTTATACTGTGCTATTAAACAGTGCCCTTTCTTCTCCACTCTTACCCTTCCCCACTGAAACTGTAAAATATCAGGGAAATTCACCTCTAGAGTCTCTCTCTTGCTGCAGTCAGATTGTTTAGTTCCAAATCCTGGTCTGAATACAACTGATATTGTCACAGATTTTTTCAAATTTGAGACAAAAATTATGGACTCAGGCCGGTCTTTAGTGAAGGATCTATTATCAGATGCCAGGGGTAGTTAGATCAGAACATAATTATGTACTTCAGTGTAATATTCAGTTGTTAGTCATTCTTCCCTGATGGTGAAATGCGTGACAGTTTCTGGTTTTGATTGGCACCTCCATTACCTGCTCTCAGTAAACAGATTATTGGCCTGTTTTTTTTTTTTTTTTTTCATAGAAATTTGACATCTTCACCTTGCACACAGTCTTGTTACCCAGCCTGTTCTAATGTGTGCTGCAACTAATAAATGAGCAGCTGCCATGGCTACTGTAGCCATACAAAGAAAAGCTCTTCAGCTTTTAAGGAGTGGCTGGAGGCAGGTAATTAACCACAGCTTCACTCCTTGCACGCAAAGAGCCTGGAAAGCCACACACCAGGCTTCCCTGTGGATTTTCCTTTTATCAGCACTTACTTCAAGGATTAGCAGTGTCACTGCCAGTTCTGGCTACAGCAAGAGAGTAAGAAAAAGCAAGGCAAATCTAGTTATAATTAAGCTGGTGATAACAAAGGGGTCTTAAAAATGTTATAGCAGATTAATCTTTGGAGAACTGCCTTCTCCTTCTTCCTTTCCCCCATTTCAGGCTTTATTCCTTAGTGCTGTTGTCTGTTCACTGCTTCAAGAAATGCATCTCTAATGTATCCAGGAGTAGGAGGGTGTTCACCAAACCATCTTGGCTCTTTTCAAATCAGTGCATTGTCATTTTTGCATCTTAATCCACTGGTCCATTTCTGAAGAGTCCCTAATATTACAGAGCTATTTAAACTCATTTTTTAGCATACAGGGTAAATCACATTCTGCTATGCAGCAGATTGTTATTTGTCTGTCAGGCTACAGTAAGAGGTCTGATTTCTGCCCACTGACTTCACTGCAAAGTTCTGTGTTGCCTATAATTAGGGTAAAATTGGGCCCAAGAGTGTTAAATTATATCTTCTCAAGCACAGAAGAACATACCCTGACTTTCATCCATATCAATCTGTTTGCAAACAACAGTGAAATTCTTTTTGGGTCTCACTGAGCCATGACAACATGACAGTCTCTTAGAGCCATAGATTGGATTTCAGGACAGAAATTGCTACTGCCAGCTAGTTTGGATTCTTGTAGAGAGAGGCAAAAATTCAGCCAGAAACCTGCTGCAAACCTATACATCCTGGGTGAGCTGTAGGCAAGAACTGCAGCCTCTTTGTCTCAATAGCAAAAACCTCTTACCAGAAAAGCTGCTGGTATTGGTTTATTTGACTATATTTTATTTCTCTCTCTCTCTCATATCTCATTCAGAGCTTATTCACTTGTGTCAGAAATTCAAACTATTAGTAGTTGCTCTTTAAAGGTCAACAATAACTTTAAGTTGCTATAAAATTAATCTGAAGCTGAAGTCGCAATTTCACTCTTACTGTTCAAGTAGTATATTTTAAGTGTGTTTGGGGCTTTGGGCCAAGCATGGGTATGAATCAAAATAAATACTTGGCTGACTTCCTTGGGTATCTTCCTTTGGCAATCTGTTTCTAGCTCAGTTTGGCCTTCTTTGCAGCTGAGATACCTGGTTCTTTTTCTGCCAGGCTTTTTTTAGTGGTTTGTTGTTGTTGTTTGTTTTGGTTTCTGTTTTTGCATCTTCTGTCTGAAGCAAAAAATTGTCTTGGTTTAGCAGTCTAGCATTGCACTTTGTGATTTCTCAACACTCCAGTCAAGAGTTTTCAAGCTTCCTTGACTTTTGCAACTGCAGTCCACGCGTTTTTAGAAAATATTGCTTATTACCTAACTTGTGTAGTTCTCTGTAATTCATTTTTTTCTGAGACAAAGAATTATGGTGATAGCTGCTGGCATTGACTCACACTGCTGCTTGTGCTCAGCTTGCCTATCTGTTGACTTCAGTCAGGCTGCTAGTGTAAGGTTTGCAAGCCTCTGCAAGAAAAAAGCTTCTTATAGATGCCCTTCTTTTAAAAATCCTCATAGGTTTCAGTCCATCTTCATACTTCCCCAACCCCTCCTGATTCCCTAGCTGTTTTCTGTGGCCTCACTTCTAAGGCATGTTTGAGCCTTGCATGATGCCTGCCTGGGGAGGAGGGAAATAGTGATGACAGCCAGCTGCCTCAGCCAGCTGGGGAACTGAGTGCTGGGGAAGCAGTTTTTGTCCTTGGTCTCCACCAACCCCTTCTGCACCAGTACTGAGTGTGGGAGCCAGCTCAGTAACTGGTGAGGAACTGCAGCTGATTTGGGATAACTGGGTTCCCTCTTGAGAGCCTAAGTTCTAGCTCTTCTCTGGGCTCCTGCAGCCTTTAAAAAGGATGAATGGAATGTTTTGTTGTCCTATTGTTTTCAACTGATTTAAGCATCTTTTAAACTTGGGTACACTTGGGGATAGCAAATGAAGTGAAATAGTTGTCTTAGCATCTTTTCAAAATAATTTGAACAGCAGACTGCAACTTAAAGGGAAAATATTTCCCATTTTGGGGTGATTGTGTTTACAGCTCTGAGTAATTTAGAGAATCTCTCAGCATGCACATTGCAGACCACCAGAAAAAAAAAAGAAAAAAAAAAAGGGGCACTAAGCAGCTGGATTGTCTCCTGTAGTAGCATCCACTGGCTGGCCAATGCAGTCACTTTGAAAAACAGCATGATTGCATCTCATCCTTGTCAAAGTCTGAGTGGTGAAAGAGTAAGGCTGAACTGGTGGGTAGGAATTGCATCTACATGGCTCAGTGCTGGCAAACTCACTCCAGCTCTGAGACTGGGAGGAGACTTCAAGCTCCTCTTGGGCCACACTTCTGCTGTGAAGCCACCTGATGGCAAAAATACAGTAGGAAAGACCACTTGGAGAGTTATGGCAGGTTATTAAGAAAGTGCTTGGGGAAGGAAATTCCTCTTCTTTGCACTAAGAGCCAGACACCCTCCTTGTCTTTGTGCTTTTGATTACAGGGACAGGTTCTGGCTCACACAAGAGCAATGCTGGTTGCCTCAAAACATTTGCAGAGGAGCAAAGCACAGCCAAGACCCACTCTCCTCCATGTGCTGCTGGTCAGCTGGCAAAACAGAACTGGACTAGGCAAACATCACTTCTTCCTTCAGTAAAACACCCATTCTTCCTTCAGTAAAAAGCCCATTGCATTAGAAGCAGCAGGATGAATTCTGCTATGCTTCCTTCTTATACTAATTGTGTATTAGGGTATACACAAGATAATTGTAAAGTGAGATTTTTCATTCCCAGCCTGTGAAAGATTCTGTTTTCCAGCTGCTGGAAAATAACATGGGCTGATCCTGTAATGAACTCTCTCATGTAAGAATTGCCTCATTACCACTAAATGTTGCCAGCTCTTAGATTTGTGTTCTACTTCATAAATTCTAAAAAGCAGCTCAATGTATTTAGAAGCTATTTCCCTGTTTTAAAAGGAACCAGAGTCTATTCCAGGACCCAAGCCAGATCCCTTACAGTGTAAATGAAGATAGATTGCCATGAGCTTCTTTCAAAAGATGAAGAAAAAGTTTTTGCAAAGTAATTTCTCTCTCTCTCTTTTTTTTTTTTAAGGAAAAAGAACCTGTGCTTTTTGTGTTCCTGAAGAACAGTGAGTAAGTCTAACAAAATTGCACTATTTTGTGTGCCTGCTAGTCAAGTATGAATAGAAATTTTTTTCCATTGGCAGAAGGCAATAAAGGGCCAGAATCCATTTTTCCTGGTTCTACATACCAAGTCCATAGGGTTCAATTCACTCCAAAATAAAATGGAGCTACTTTGGAAGAGCTAATGATGAGGTCTGGAGGGTTTATCCCATCAATTTTTAATTTGAATACAATCCATGTAAATGTTGAGCACTTTAGGTCAGTTCTGTGTTGCTTGAGTGCTATAAAACAATGAAAATCTCTTCTAATCATGTGAGTGGTTACTGTGAGTTTTCATATTTATTGGCAGCCTGAAGTAGTGAATAGGACAAAGAGGAAATTTTCTTTTCTTACCTAGACAGGTATAGGCAGAGCAGCACAACAAATTTGTACTGTTATTTGTACTGTTATTAATACTGTTATTTGTACTGTTGCAGATACCCATAAGAAATAGAAGGGAATTTGCTATAGGCTGCAAAGGTAGTTCACAAAAATGAAGTTGCCAAGGAGAACATCAGTTCTGAACTATGCACCTTCCAAATATCTGGGAATTCTGCCTGGGAAAACCAGAAAATGTTGGATCTTTGTAGACAGTGTTATACAAATGTTGGGTTTAACCAATGAATCTTTCCAAAAGGAGCTAGAGAGGGGAAAAATCCATCATGCAGTTGGGCACATTTCTCATTGAAATCTGTCTCTTCCACCATGTCAGGCAGATTTAAACAGATAAAAATATCAAATAAACAATGGTTCTATATGTACATAAATTAAGATATGAGTGTTCAGTAATTTATTTAGCTATTAAAATGCTGCTGTGATTTTGACTTTGAGAAAGGAACAGCCTTAGAAGGATCAGAAGGCAGTATCTCATGGCAAACAACCAAAACTGGATGAGTTCAAAGATGCAAGAGAATGTGTTCAGTCAAAGATATATTCAGTCTGTTCAAGAAGGAGCATGCAGCTGTGTCCTAATAAAAATAAATAATTGGATTTATTTGATCTTCTATGGTTCTTTCCTTCATAGTCTATGCAAGAGAGCATTTTTTGATGTTATGTCTTCTTTTTTTCACAATGTCTTTCAAAACCAGGCCTAGTGTCAAGAACCCTTCTTTTCCAGTGTTAGCCATTGACATTTGGCCATTGGTACATTCATTACATTGGATCCCTTCTGCACTGCTCCTGGAGAACTGCAGACAGCTGGGAAAGCCATGGCTGGACCTGGGCTGTGGGTTTCCCATCCACATAGGACAGAAATATGCAGAGAAGGAAAGCGCCAGGTCTGACATGAGAGTGCTGAGAAAAGCTTCCAGCTGAATTAATAGTTGCGCCAGGAAACTGTTGGACTATCTACATGGACTTGGTTTATTATCTAAGCCCAAAATTCAGTTTTACTTGTCATGTCTAGCTGGAGGTAGAGTGCATAAAACAGGCTGAAATTCCAAGTGTGAGTATAATGAAATATTTGACCCTAGTACCCTATTCAGCCATTGCTTAGGGTTCCTTTCAGTTTTTCAAAAAAAGTGGATTTTCTTTCAGTTTTTCCCCAGAAATCTTGTTAACAGTTATCATTTCTTATTGCAAGAAGGGCTGAAAAATTTGGCATGTGAACATCATCACCTAATGGCATGTTGCACCTGAGCAAAAACTTACCCCCACACTTCACAAAAGCAGAATCCATGGAAGGAACAGTTGTAGCACTTGGAAGTGCTATTTAGGCTGTCAGTTCTCTTTCCATAAATGTTTTTAAATCAGGGATTTAAATTAAGCACTCACATTAATCACTCTCAAACTAATCAGTGAATTGATTCCAAATCTGGCAGCCAGTCAGTGTTGATACGAGATTTGCTGCATGTATACTCACAAATTTTGTTTGCACAGTATTTTATTGCAAATATAAAAAGGCAAATGCAGTTGTCAATTATGAATGAAATTGAATCAGGACAAACTGAAGTATGAAACTGATGTATATACACTCAGCAGCCTGTCAGTATGGACAAAACCACCTGAGATTTGACATCTTATTTGATAGATCTTCTTGTAAATAATAAATCATCTTTTCTTTCTGCAAACAACATGAACCGTGTTCATAATTTGAGATCCTTTACATTATTAACAGCTTGGCAGAGAGTTCAGAAACTCAGCAAAGAAAATATTCAGGAGATCCTATATAGTTTATATTAAGATTCTGTGCTGATCTTTTTTACATAGCCTTTCTATTTTACTAGGAAATTTACATAATTTTGTATTAGAAAAGTCATGGTCTTCTGCTTCTTGGGGCATTTCCATACTGGAAGTATTCAGAACTATGATTTGAATGACAGAAGAATCACAGAATGTCTTGTTTAAAGAAACATTTAAAGATCATCTAGTCCAACACTCTGCCATGGACAAGGACACCTTTCATCAAACCAGGTTGCTCAGGGCTCATCCAACAGGGCCTTGAGCATTTCCAGTGACAAGGCATCCACAGCTTCCCCCAGAAACATTTCTCAGTGCCCCACAACCCTCATCATTAAAAATACCTTCCTTATATCCAATCTAAATCATCCCTCTTTCAGTTTTACACCATTGCCCCATGTCCTACCACTGGAGGAAGGCTGGAATGTTTTTTACTCAAGTGGTGCATACAGTTTGCTGTGTATTTCAGAAAGTGAGATATTTCCAGCAGTGCTCTTACATTTTTACAGCTCCTGGAGCTGATGTGCCAAGGAACAAATTTCTTCTCTTTGAGTCTGGCTCAACATGGGTCCTAAAGAAGCCATGCAAAACAGGGGAAGAAAGACAAAAGGTACAAAGAGCATACAGACAACTCCTAGGGCACAAAATAATCCTATTCATCCTCTGAAGACAGTAACAAAAAAAAAAAAAAGTCTTTGTAGCTACTGCTGGTTACTTTCTAGCCTTGACATGCTTCGAAAAATTTCTATGATGTAACCAACAATACCAGGCTGTTATCTGATGAAGACAGTGGTACCTTAAAAACCTCACTGAGTGATGCAGAGCTTGGCCTATCTGTTTACTCCCAAAAAGACCAAAAATTCCTGCTTTGGAAGGCAATTCCATATTCTCACTGCAAGAGTTTAGTGGACAAAGAGAGGAAACCAAAAAACCTGTCACAAAGGAAGAAAAGAATTCTGCGCAAACCAGATGGTTTACTCCTTTCTCTCAATCCTTTTTGTTTTCTGAAGTATACCTTCACGAAAGCAGAGGATTGCTGAGGTAGGGGAGGAAACTTGGCAGGAAAGGATTCATGTCCATGCTTTTGTTCTGGTGCTGAGCAGGGGGAGGGTGGACACGGAGATGGGGGACAATGACACAATCAATGTTCTTTTCCACAATGGCCACTTAATCTTTGGCTGCAACAGTAGAAATTCTCTCTCCTCACACTTCTAGTACAAGATCCATGGTCCTGAGCACGCTGGGGCAGCTGCAGGTGTTTCAAAAAAGATGAAGACCATCCTGTTCTTTCACATCCTGAAAATCTTCACACGAATAGCCAAGCTTGGTTTTAGGTCTTGAAATTACACATGGGTTGCTGAAAGTAAAGCTATCATTAAATATTCATTAATTCCTTTCTAAGAGTAATTTATTCTTCTTACTTTTTTCCCTTTCTCTCAAATAGACATCTCTTTGACTGGTTTTTGTGGCAGATAACCTGCAGGGCTAAATGGAAATTGAGTTTGTGCCCTTATTTCTAGAGTAATTTGGATTGGTGATGTATCACTGGAAAAAGTAGCCATCCTAGCTGCTAGGCAATTTTAATAGGGATTTAGCCACTTTTCCCTTATTTATTGTAGTCTTCTTTTCTTAGTTTCATATTTTCTTGTCCTTAATCTGAACATCCATAGATAAATAATTATTTACTGTAAACAAAACATAGAGTTGTTCCAAAGTGATTTGTAATAATTATATAAAATATAAAAGGAAGAAAAACAATCTGGAACCCTAGGGAATGTATAATATCTGCAACAGATCTTCTTAATTGCACCAACCTGTATTTTTCAACACATGAGCTTACTGAAAGGTCTGCAGGAACATCACAACTGCACATCTGATTAGCTAAAGCTAAACAAATCTGAGTGTTAATTCAGTAGAATTCTCTGAACTGGTAGACAGCCAACTCAATTAAACAGTTATCCTGATAAAGAGACACAAATATGCTTCTGAAAAGACTTGCCATGACATAAAGTAGCCATCAAAGTAAAACTACAGCAATAAGAAGATTACTCACAGCATCTAATTTGTCTTTGGTATTTATTTCCTTATTATGACTGGAATCTTTGTTTGTAATGGAAGTTTGGCATTTCACACTGATTTAAGAGTTTGAGATACTTCATTTCTGTATCACTAAATGAATATACCCCTGTTAAGCAGTTTCACTCTCATTAAGTATAATTGTGCTAAATTAGCATCCATGGAGATGTCCTGGTTAAAAGGACATCTTCTTTCTCTGTACCAGTGATTGTATACAAATCTCATAATCCTGGTAAAAAAAGAAAAAGAAACCTGAGCAGTAGCTAAGAGAAGGAATTTGTAGTTGCTTTTCAGAAGAGCAGGCAGGGAAGTGTTTTCACACCAGCCTCTCCTGGGACAGGGAAGATTCAATTTCTCAGCTAAGTCAAGAGAGTGGTCCTGGGCCCTGAGGGTTGCTATTTGCCACAGGTGTTTCTCTAAAAGAGACACATGCAGTCCAGGTTTGGCAGAGTCCTGATTTCCACAGTGCTTGCTCTCTTGCTGAATGGAAATTATCTACAGTGCTGGTGCTTCTTGGGCTTCCTCTGTGCACCCTGCACAGGAATGGTTTGCCATACAAAGTCTTGAAATTATCTTCTTAAGAATTAATGTTAGGAGAAAGTTTTTTCCTTCTTGAGCTTTTATGCTTAACATCTAATTAGCCCATGGTGTCAAGGCTTACATGGTAACTCCATAGGCCAGACATTTCTCATGGAGAGTAAGAAATAATTTAAAACCATCATTAGGAACTGCAAGGTCTTGAAAATAGAAATTCTGTTCACTTTATCTATGAATTTAGATAACTGTGCTACAGTATTCCTTCCAATTTAGTGCTCATTTCTGGAGTTACTAGGTAAAATAACAAGCTGACATCTGTACTGTATCATATGCTTGATTACCTGAATGCAGAAAATGGCAAAGAACCATTTCAGATAACCAAGTGATTTAATGCTTGAGGGAATTTCCAATAGAATTAATCAGCATCTTGGGACTTTAAACTGTTTTCTTAAGAAGGATGTTTGGTTAATTGAGGTTCACTAACTAAGGTTACATAGAATGCAGAGCAACTTTTAGTAGGCCTTGAAGTGTTGCAATGAAGGGTATTTCAGAGGATTTTTAAAAAAAAAAAGTTTTTCACATCCAATAATTTGCCTCTTAGTTATCCTAATTACTAGCCATTTGATATCTTTCTTATTGTGTAAGCTAAACTTATCTTAGAAAAAATTATCTTCCTTTTTTATACAAAATGGAGAGTAAAAGTTGGGCCTTACCTACATACAGAAAAACTGAGTAAAAAATCTGTTTACACTGTTAAGCTACCAGGGCAAACAGAAATGTTTACTGCTGCTGTCTGCAGCCTGTTCATCCAAATTTCATTATTTCAGTGACCTTTCTTGTGGTAGCTGTGTGTAATGTTTGTAAAAGCAAATTTTTGAGGCAAGAGATTTGTCTATAAATTCTCATTTGCTTCTATTCTACCTGTTTTATTTCTGATGAAAGGTTCTGATTGACAAATTAAGTGCAATTGCTTTAAAAAACAGCCTTGATACATGGTGCCTTACAACTAATACTTTATGAGGTGTTTGTGAACTTGGAGTCAGTATAAATGTCAACATGGGAAATATATTTAATCTTTCTGCACGGCTGTTTTTATCAAGCTTTTCCTCAACTATTAACAAATAGCTGATAAAGCCCTCAGGGGAACTTGCTGTGACACAAACTGAAATTGGTTTGCCCACCCTAGCCCTCCTCTTGCCTGGTGGAAGGTTAATGCCTTAAATTGGTCGGAGAGTTTGAGAAGATGGACTAATTCAGGAGCAGTTACAGAAGTGATAAGAGGTCTGACCTTGTCCCACCATCTGGTATGAAATTAGAAGTCAACTAATTTCACTGGAAATAAGACCCCTCTCCTAATGCTGGGGTGAAATTTGTGATTTGCTAATTTATATCAATGGCTCAGCTGCTCCAGATGGAAATTCTGTCTCACAGCCAGTGGAGTTGCAGGTAAAGTGAGGGTAAAATGTTTCCCACCCATCTGCAAGCTCCAAAGGAAGGCTGAAACTTGGTGAATGTTATTCCTGACAAATTCCTGGCACTATTCATTTAAAAAAACTGTTAAAATCCTTCTCTCGTAAAATTGATAAGAGCATTTCCATTATTTTCAGTAGAATCAGAATTTTGTGCTGAAGAGGAAGAAATGTAATTTCAGAGTGACTTCCTTGACAGTAGAGACTATATGATTTATCAAGGAAATTATTTTTCCAGTGCCTGGGAATTTCTGTTTTTCATTTTGGTCAAAATTGCTCTGTTGACAATGTTTATTCATGACACATTGAACTACGGGATAGTCTTCATTTGCTGTGTTTACCTGACAGAAGTGACTCAGTGGGACAATTGTGCTCTTGAGTAAATGATATTTAGGGTAGAGTGTTTGAATTGTCCTTTGGCTGAAAGAGATGGGTGTGCTGCTGATTGTTGTTCATTCTGGCCATTTTTGAACTTAAAAGGTGCTGAGGAGTGCTTCAGCTCTGGAAATACATATGCTTTTGAGGAAAAAAGGGATAATATTGAAAATTGCCTTTTTATTGGAGTTTTGTGACCTAGAAATTCTTAAATATTGCAAGAGTGACAAGTGTTTTCTAGTGAATTTATGGCCAAATTCACAAATGGCATCCCTCACAACATTATAGGAGGTACTCTGGATTTACACAGAGTTCTTTAAGTTGGAAAAGACCTTTAAGATTGAGTCCAGCCATTGCAGACCTTTGCAGGAGCTGTAGAAAGTAAAGCCTTTTATTTTCAGCCAAGGTGTAACATGTGCCATGCTCTTGTAAAATGCCTGTTTTCCCTTCTAGTGTCCCTTCAGCTTTTGGTAGAGAGGATCAAGCTGAATCAAAGAATGGAAGTAAGGCTTGGTTTTCATGCTTTTCTCAGAAAATGCATGTGGTAAACACTCCTTATGTTACCTGTATGTCCACTTCCATGCCACTTACATGTGGCCTGTATGTACATGACCACCACTGGACAAAATACATGAGGTAATTTTGCAGCTCAGTTACCTTTCCTAGTTAAAAGCTGGAATCTAGGGCAGTGAGCAGAAAGGATTTTTATATATGACTGTTCCATCATCACTATGCAGTGAATCAGTGGTAACAAAATCCACTTTACAGAACACGATGTTCATTTCATCCCAGTGGCCATGATGAAGCTGACTGGGTACTGGGACTTAAAGATCCTCTTACCCTTGAGTGAGGTTTGGCCTGTGTTTTTAACTGCCTGAGATTTGTATCTGATGAGTAGACAGCTCCTTGCAAATGCATCAGATAAATTATGCACAAACACTCTCAGGCAAAAAAACCCCAGATACAAATGCTGCTTTCCTTTCCCCCAAAAGTGCTTGTTTCCATCCACACAATCTTCTCCTATCTCACACAGTACATTTATTTTATTTCCATTAATAGGCACTCTGTGCACTCATTTCATCAAGGGAACAAAATAACCCAGTACTGTTGAATGAAATAGTGATACAGTAGAAATAAATGCAGATGTTTTCTATATGCAGGCTTCCCAGATGGTTAATTGACAGTCTATACAAATGTTATTTTCTGGTACTGTTAATAATTTTTTTTTGGTGATTTTTGTCATGATCCATTTATTTCCAGAATCTATCATTGCATTGACAGCAGGAAGTACAGTGTACTTTTTGTAAAGTCAGTGTGAAGATTGTTATTTAAAGCAGAGTCCAAGGCTTACGAAGGAGATATCCCAGGAGATGATAAGGGAAATTGCATTGAGACAACAGAGCAGGAGGTTAGCTTCCTACGCTCTGCAACAGCGAGATATGAGGAGCAAAACAGAGTGGTAGTAAATCCCAGGGTAATGGCATCACGTTATTTCATGGAATGCCATGGAAAAAACAAACGGAAGGAGAATAGTAATGTCTTATGCATGCACTGTGAACATCTATAGGCAAATTGAGTGACCCATGTGCTGAGGATGGGTTTTAAGTAGAAAAATGGGGGAAGAGAGGGGTAAGACACCCTGCTAGCTCCAGTTGTGACTCCACTAACTCCACTAGAAACCCTGTCTTGCAATGATCTCCTGAGAGTACGTAATTCAACTCTTCATTTTCCCACCCAAAACCCATAGCAGCTCAAAGGCTCAAGAACAATGTTCTGTGTACAGGAAGCCCTCAAGATGACTCTTGACAGAGAACACCTGAAATGGAATCTTGAGGAAAATGGAGGCTTCATTTTTCTTCAGTGTTTTAAAGCCAGCAGAACACCTGGCATCATCTTTCTGCATCAGATAGGGGTCTCTTGGATATCTGCATCAGATATCATCTCTTACTAGATAAGCTGCTGGTGGGGAAGAGCAATAGCCTGGAGGTGCTCTGAGCAGCTCGGGGTAGGCTGGGAACACACAGTATGTGCCACCTTAAGCTGGGCCTTGTGGCATTTACTCCCAGCTAACTTTGCCAACAAGCTTTCATGCTCCATCCCTGAATATTTTTTCTTGGTGTTACAGGGTTTCCTGCACTTCAAAAGGAAATGCAACCAAGGTATAATAGCAGAGCATCCTCATCCCATTGCACATTCCCATTGCAGAGATGTGGGGAAAAGTCCCTGTCTTTGACAGCATCAGAGGATGAGAGCATTCTGCTGATGTCTTGATCTGTCCGAACTCTGCAGTGTTATTTTTCAAATTTCCCCATACTCCATAGAGTAAGTGAGCATTTTCCAGTTATATGCTGCACTGAATATCCCAAATACAGTGACTGTAAGGTAATTTTCTTTGCTGACTGACAAATTGTGTACTGTTGCTCTATCATGGAACCTTGACTGAGTCTGGAAACAGCATTTGAGCATTTTTGGTGTATTGTATCGATCCAGCTGGAGAGAAAGCCAAAGAAGGCGTTCTCCATAGAAACACAAGGTTACAGTGGGAACACTGAGTCTTCTCTTAGTGATAAATGGCACTGACACTGTGATTGCTCTGCTCTTGTAGTCTCTGGAGGTGTCTCTATGCAATAATTTTTTTACTAACATGCCCCTTACTTTCCTTTTTTAATCTGCTCAACATTTTGGCTGCCAGATTTTACGTAAGTGAAACACACTATATCATTTTTTCCCAAGAGTAGCTTTCCTAATATCTCTAAGCCCAAAATTTTATATTTGCATGTGAGCACAGTAGTATCAAATCACTCAAAGCAATTGATGCTTCTAGATCAAGGTCTGTTCTCAGTTACCGGTAAGAATTCAGCAGTGATTTAGCTACACAAATTTATAGTTTCTGCTTTTTAGAGTGATTCATAAAGGAATTTGACAACCAGAGGAATGATAAGAAGGGGAGCTCATTGCTACAGAATGCTGTGGGTAGTTTATATGGGCTCTTAGAGGAATTAGAGAAAGTCATGCACTAAAAATTAATCTGGGCTGCCACACCTAAAGACACCCCTCCTGATGCAGGAACTCTGTGACCTGGAGATTGCTGGAAGCTGATGAAGGTACCTGGGGGAAGCAATGTTGTGTGCCTGCTCTCAAGTCCATTGTGTGTGCATCTGCTAAAAGCTCTTGCAGGAAGCAGCTCTCAGGGGACACATCCTCTGAGCGGGTACAGCTGCTCTTGTGAACTGCTTCTGGCAAAGGGTGAGACCTACAAAGAGAGCCCCAGAACTGTGACCTGTGGTACAAGAGCACAGCAGTAACACAGCAGCACTCCTTCTGTCTGGCAGAAAGGGATGAGGACAGTCTCTGCCTCATGTCAGGGCCCTGAGGGCACCCTCTTCACCTCCTGGGGGTTTGACACAGCTAGTGCCCTGTGACACAGCTGCTGGTCTTAGGAAGAAAGTAGGTGGGACTCAGTGAGGTCTTTCTTCACCTGCCATTCACACAAGATCTGGTTTTAAGCTCAGGCTCTGGGTCCTTGGGTCCCAACCAGTCTGCATTGCAGCTGCATCATGGCTGTGCCCACACCTGGCTGTGGACCCTTCTGATGGACTGCCCCTGACCCATGAATTGGCTTCCCAGCCTCACCCCAGACCTACCCCATCACCCATGAACTTGCTGGGCCTGGCTGCCCCCTTCCAGCCTGCCCTGCTCTCTCCATGAGGGCAGTGGGATGAGCCCTGGATGGTGGGGCCATCCCCTGTGGCTCACAGCTACCCACCTCTTACCTTGGGAACTCCCTCCCTTGCTGTGCCACACCAGTAGCCCACTCTGGGGTGCCATGACCAAATTGTTGACCCAGTCTGTGATCCACTGTCGGTGATGAAAGGTTGGTTGGTGGTTTGCTCCCCTCTGGTTTTTATGCACCTTTAGCTGTGGGGCACAGGCACACCCTCCAGCTTGCCTTTTGTCAAGTGAATCTAGCACATTTGGTCCCACACACTGGGAGAAAAAGTAACAGGTCTGACAGTAATATGCTTGATCATGCAGCACCATGATCTTATAATTTAATTATGTCTTTACAGAGATTCTCTTACAAGAATTTATAAGGTTGAAGATTACCATGCTAAACACAAAGGTTAAGGGTATTTATGGGCATGGCTGCACAATAAATTTCAGTAATAATTGTAAGGTGACTCAGACAAGTTTTGCCTAGAGTTTCTAGAAGTTTGTGAGGGGTCCTTTTGACTTTAAACAGACAAAGATAATAAAATGGCCTGGGCCGAAACATGGCTTATGGCTCACTTGTAGTCATAAGCTAGGATAATGAAGATAACTCCAGCTACCGACAGTTTGTGTATCAACATAGAGTGATACATAACTTCTCTCTCAGAGTGAGAGAAGTTAATAACACAGCAAACTCTGCAACTGGAATGTGTTAATCCAATTTGCCTCGTGAGACAGAAAATAGGTTGCAGGTTTTCTCTTCCTGCCTTCCTTCCTTGAGAATTCATTGACAGAGGAAGCCAGTGTCAAACAGCCCTGACAAATTATTGTTTCTGTGCACAAAACACATAATTCAGGTTTCATCATCCTTTCCTATCAACAAGTTTCAGTCTGTTGGGGAATGATCATTTCTATGTTAGCTTCTGCCTCTGCTACAATTGAACCATGTTCAAACTCAGGATGATAAATACATATAGAAATAATTTAGACAAATTGCCTCCCTGGTAAACCATCAACTTAAATTAACAAAACTTTAAAACATTTAGTATTGCATCTGCTCTGTGATTTTTGTTTTAATAAAACGTCCATTTATTCATCTCTTCAATATGTCACATTTCTGTTTCACCCTCTCTATAAATGTGATGCTCTTTTACTCAAACATTTGGAACATTTTTCCTGTCTTTTCATAGCTCCACCTCATTGGGCCTAACCTCAGAACCTTGAGTTTCTCTCAGGCTGATTAACTGAGGTTTCATCCCTTTTCTTTTTCTAAGGAGTAAGTTGGGGATTTTCTCTCTAAGTAACTACATGTTAATTCATTTGTCTGTTTACTAATTTTATTTCTATTTCTTTTTTGCATCTGTATCTTCCCCTTGTGTTTTAAGTCAAAGGCATTATAAATGAATTCACAATTCTTTCCTTGCCTGCCAGAATAGCTGCTTAAAAAATTCTGGTTTCTAATTCCCTAGAGTTGATGAGGGACCTTTGCCCTGAAGCATACAGTTTGATATCCCAGTCTGCACGCTTTCTAATGAATGTTCCCATTATATACTTGTTCAGTCTTCTTTTGAATCTGAGTAACATTTGACCCCTGAGATAACATGCAGAAAAAAAAAATTCCACATTTTAATCACTTCCTATTTTATTCAAAAGAAAATCTATTAAAAAACCAGACTTCCTTCCTGTGTTTCAGATGTGCTGTACCTAGTTCTTCCACAGTCTTTCATTTCCCTCTGTGTCTGTCTCCTTCCGGCTCTAAACAGTTTGCATCTTTTCAGTCTTTCTTCGTATAAAAGCTTTTGTAGGACTATTCATGATCACTGTCTGTCTCATGTCTTTCCATTCCTGCAGCTGGTTTTTGTGAGATGATGATACATCTGGCCATGGGTGCTCTCAAGACACGTCCTTGATTTGTAAAACAGAAAATAATACAGGCCTCTATTATTCTCTAGGCACACTTTTTTGATCATCTGTGCATAATGGGAGCAATAGCTTCTTCTTGATGTCTTTAAAGTGACTGTATATCATCTGCACCAGAGGTCCAGGCTATCCAAAACTGACAGATAATTCAATCCTAAAATAATTTTTGGAGTGTGTACAAGGCAGAAAGAAAAGATTGACATGTAGCTACCAGGAAGAGTGTCGTTTGATATATAAACAGATAAAGTCTAAACCAGACGTAATTTTCCAGAATCCATTTCTGAATGTCTTTTTTACTTTCAAATACCATTCTTCAAGTCAGATGTTTGCCAATTTACAACATGAAATTCAGAGCCTGTTGGGCAAGCTTTTATTCTAAACTAGCATGCTGGTTCTTCCTTTTAGCTGCATGTAGGTTTCCAACACATTCTTCTTTTAGTCTGATCAATAGATAAATGAATTGCCCTTAGAGATAGATATTTTAAAATGGAATCTTTTATAAAATAAGGTATGGGTTTTTTTCAGTAGATGCTAAGCAGCTGAATTATTAATTGCACCTGGAGTTTCAAGTGCTCAGCAATTGGTCCTTACTCTCCACCAGCTTTCAAATGACATATATGCTTTCAATTAGATCCTTTACATCCTGTCAGTGGCAGGATTCACATTCTCCACTGTAGGATAAGGCACATTTAATGCACTCACACCATCTCCTCTCCTTGCTTGCTTAATTCACATGCCTCAAATCTGAGATCTTCAAAGAGACAAGAAAAAAAATTAGAATTATCTAGCAGTAATCTCCCTAAATCATATTCTAGGCTAGGTGTTTTAAGTGAGAGGAAGGGAACCTAAGGTGAGCTCTTATAAAGCCAATATTGCAATCCTTTTCTTTTCCTCCTCTGTGGTAAGTAGTATTTCTGTAAGAGAAATGTTCCTAGGGGAACATTTGGAAGGGCCTTGGAAAAGAATTACAGACCATGAGAAGATGGGAAAAAAGGTCAGTTATTTTTATTTCTCAATTGTTGAATTATCTTGAGAATGGTAGGTACCTTCAAAAAGAAAAAAAGGTTTTGCATAGGCATGAAGTCACAAGAAATTGTGCAAGAAGTTTGAGGAGTAAAGTTAAATTGCTAGAAGGGGCTACTTTCACTTGAGTGAAGAGACTCCTTACTTTCAAGGAGAAAGTTGTATGCCAAATCTGGCAGAATGCATGTTGAATTTCCATGTTATCTTTCCCTAATCTGATGAGGGGAATATTTTGAAAAGCTAATGCTAAGTGTTTAAAGGTGAATTGCTGGAATCAGGCTTAGTTTGAGAAAGACTTTCCTGTTTTCCTGCAGTCTCTTATGGGGCTCTTAGCACATATAAGTCTTGTAACCCTAAGTACACTTGCAGATCTAGTCTTTGATGTCCAGGATGCAATTTCTGTAGAGCTTGTACTTGAACAGGAGAGAGTTTTCTCAGTAATCTGATCTTGTGTGTCTCTTGATTATGCCTTAAATAAGTGCTCTTGTTTAGAACCTGGACTGTACTGTAAGTGTTCTCCACCTTAAGCAAACCTCCAGGGGAAGTGCTTTGGCTTAGGGCTCTTCTGAGTATGATATTGAAACTGTTCAGATGAATTGTCTTAGAAGCTGGAAGAGTTGTGTATCTGAGGAAAGGAAACTAAGGAGTAAAGGCCCCCTCCTTCCACCCTTCAGGCACTTTCTGCTGGCTAGGAGTGGGTTTTTGGATGGGCTACTACCTGCTTTCGAGTGTTTGAAGGCAAACTTGAGGATACAACGCTAACAACGCTATAGGAAAATTAACTGGGCTAGACAGATGAGACTGTGGTGAGGTAATGAGTTAAACCTTGGGTGAAAGTAGAGGTGAGAAAAAGCTCAGCTGGCTCCCAGGTTCACAAGCAGTGAACTTCCACCTGGCCTTGCTAGCCCCACTGCTCTGTGAAGCACCCTAAAACTAACACACAGTCCATCAGTGCAGCAAAAAAGAGGTTTTCATGCTCCTTTGAGACATGTGTGAATAATTAGTTGAACTTTTTTGTTCAGACTAAGTTAATAAGCTGCAGTATATTATGTGTTTAATAGACAAGTGAAAACACAGTGGATTTCTGTTATCTAACTCTACCATGGCTTCTTGTTGCTATGTGTGGGAAGCTCCTTCAGGAAGGATTCAGAAGGAAAAAGCCCTTCTCAGCTTCATAAACCTGTAACGTGAATACAGAATTGCCGGGGCTACAATGTCAGGATAATTAACAATGAAACACCAGTGGTGAGGGAGCTAGCAAATGGGATATCTCTGAATCTGTATCGGGTCTGGTATTAATTAATGAAAGCACTAATTAAGGTTTCTATTAAACAATCTGGAAGACAAAATGAAGCATGCATTGATCAAATTTGTAGAGGCTAGGCTGAAACTACAGAATGATTGATCAAGAGATTTTAGAGCAAGAAGCAAATTTTAAATAGGGTGTGATTTTAATTTAGATAAATTTAAACAATGCACTAGAGGGTGACACTTAATAAAATGGAAGGCTGCTGATTAGAGCTCATTAACGTGAAGAACTAGGAGAGTGGGTAACAAATGGGGCCCAAAACCTAATACCATGGAGCTTTAAAAAGACAAATAGCTTTCCTGGCTATGCAGAGAGTAAAAGGTAGGTCATTTGTAAGACAGTGGCTATAAGAATATCTATTCTGTGTTTCTAGTGTGGCAATATGGGTATAAAACTTCAGCTTGTTATCCATGGGAAATTAACTCTTTGATTGTGACCTCAAGGTTGGCTATTAAAGGAATTAAGTTTCTGAAAGCAGTGCTGGGCTGATAGATCTGTGTACATGGCCTCTGAGAGGCACGTGAGCACAGTGTGTTCCACTGACAGCCACCTTTCAGCCAGGTGACACCTGATCACACACCCTGCTTATGATCCATTGACTTCTGATGCATTCCTTTACTTGGCACAATGCAGTGGGAGGAAACTGCTTTGGCCAAGGAAAACACAGCAGGACATAAGTGTAGAAGGCTCAGCCTCTGTCTATCATCTTATCAACCTGTTCTTTCCTGTTCCTGCAAAACTGAATATTTGACATTATCTTCTGACTGGGCAGGGTAAATCAGGTGAACGTAAAGAGCATGTCCAAGGAAAGAAGTTTTGAGAAATGGGTGCTGGGTTTTGAGCTTTTTTTTGCAGCTGGGGTCTCTCTTTTCTTATCGTGACATCATGTAGAGTAAAGCCTTGGTATAGCAGAATTACCATTGCAGCCAGTTGCTCCTCATGACTTTGTATTCTTGGGAAATAAGGAAGAAAAGGGGGAAGCAAACTGCTTCATGCATGCTTGGGAGATGTAGGAAAAAATTCTGAAAATACTTCAGCATCTAGGAGGAATTATAGACCTGTTATCTGGTCCAACAGTTTCAAGTAAGCTGTTGGCAACCAGACTTGTAGTATATGTAGTTATTTGATGCCTGTGTGAATGCCTCTACACAAGAGTGCTGTATTATGCTTGAGAAGCATTCTGGAAACTCAGGCAAATTTTCCTGCAATGAAAGGAAATATTTTTTGGCACTGCACCAGCAATGAATCTATATATTTGGGAATCAGTTTACTGGTGACATTTCTTTAACTGTATCTTCTTTCTTTAAAAAGCACTTACTTTTACACAGAACTAATGATTCCATTTGCATATCCTTAGGGGTTTTTTATAGTAATAGCTTCTAATTGCACAGAATCATAGAACAGCTGAGGTTGGAAGGGACTCCTTGGAGATGGTGTAGTACAATACCATGCTCAAGCAAAGTCAGAAAGAGCAGCCTTCTCAGGACTGATTGCAAGGCTTTGAGCTTGTCCAAAGTTGAAGACTCCCACAACTTTTCTAGCAGCAGGTTTCAATGCTTCATCACAGGAACAGTGGTTTAATAAACAATTAATTATATTTAGATGGAACTTACTGCATTTCAGTTTCTGCCCATTTCTTCCAGTCCTTTCACAGGGCACTGCTGAGAAGTCAAGCTCCTCCTCCTTCATTTCAGCCTCTCAGGTATTTATGTATATTAAGAAGATCCCCCCTGAGCCTGCCCTTCTCCAGACTAAGCAGCCACAGCTCTCTGTTTCTCCTCCCATAATAGATATACCAGTCCCTTAATTATCTTCATGGCTCTTTTATGGACAAGCTCCAGTATCATCATGTCTTTTTTGGACTCGGGAGACTGTTACTGGACATGGAACTAAAATTGAAGCATTAAAATCCTAGAAAATCTAAATTAGTGATGCCTATCAGAGTTTGCATCATTCCAAATTAAAAAAAAAAAAAAGGAACTGGATCAAGTTTTAACTAGAATTGAACTAATAAATCCTGCTCAAAAATACAGAAAATCAGATTAGTTGAAAATGTTGGACTAAAAGCTTTGCTGGAGTTATTGTTACTTATCAAAGCAGGGAGGTGGGGGGAGATGGGGGAAGAAGCAAAATCTTATTCTGACAGTACACAAAGCCAAAATGCAATACTTCCTTTATACATATCCTATGTGCTTCAAGCACCCAAATGCCATGGTTTCCTTGGGATAGAGGAGCTTTGCAATGAAAGGCTTTAGAATGCAAACGTGTCTGGCTGAGATATCAAGATAGTTAGAGAAGACAATTAAACAGCTCACAATGAGCAAGAATTACCTGCTGCTGCCTGTCCTGCTGCCAGCAGCTTGCACTGAGTAGTAGGACAAAGTCTGTGTTTGTTCACCAGCTCCTAAATGTGTTTTCAGGGTGGGAGTATTGTGTACATAAGTAGTACCTACATCTATATAATCATACAGATGCATACATATCTCTGTTTTGGTGCAGGTTTTCTTCACTCAGTGAAAAGAGAATTATTTGCTACTATTATACAGGATCTGGGTGCTGTTTGTGGATTTTGGCTGCTAGTGATATATTTTATTACTGTCATTAGAGAAGCTTCTAATACAGGGCAGGGGTTGTCTAAGTGCTGTGTGGGAGATGCTCAATTCACCTTGACTGATACCACAAGAATTAGTTGAACAAATAGGTTAGTGCTATTCTTGTTGATACTGGATAGTTGCCAGGCCGGAGCTGAGAAGTTTAGTCGCTGTTGTTTGCTGTTTTCTGAGCACACAATAGATCATTATTTTAGTATAAATTCGATTCATTCCTAGGTAGAGTCAAAATGTTTAAATTTCTACCATTTTCTTTTAAACATATCATGGCATGAGAAGTGAGGGCATTTCTTTAGTAAAGACACAGGGTACAACAAGAAACTGTTCTTTCAGGTGTCAGAACATGCTTGGAAATTTTGTCGTATTATTTTACACCAGAGAAAGGAGACTTTTTCACTACAACCCTTAAACTAAAACATTCTGACAGCTGATACTGTTTGTTGAAAGCCTGTCTTTGCTTTTCTTGGCCTGTTACTGCTTTTCTTAAACAGGGTGGAGGGCAGAAGAACATTTGTGATATGTACCCACTGACTTACTCTTGACAGTGCAAATATTTCCTAGTTAAGAAACCTTTCTCTCTGTTTCAATAAAGACTTAGGTGCTAATCGAGGAAATGCAGAATTCGGATTTTTGCCAAGGTATGGCTCAACCAGGTGATGTTGTCCACACTTCTGAGGCTCCATCCATCTGGATTACTGCAGATGTCTCCCTTTGTGCTCCCTAAGCACCCACATAGAGCACAGAAGGAGTAAATGTACAAGTGTCTGCTGAAACTGTTGTTAGGCCAATCTGAAACAAGCCTAGGGTGCTCCATTCCTCTGAAAGAGCTTGGTCATGCACTTCAGAACTTTGCAAAGAAGCAATTTCAGCCTGGTATGATTTTGCAGGGAATGGCGTAAACATAACACAGTGATTTTAGGTAAAAGTCTGAAATTATACAAAACAAATATGTCCTAGTATATGTCATTTTAAAGGAATCACTACAGCAAAGTGGAGCTCAGTGTTTTTTCCTGCTTGACTCTTTTATGCCTGTGGTTTCTGTTTTTGCTATTATTATTTTTGTCCTTCTGCTTGTGGGGATCCTGGCTTTGCAGAGCAATTAAAATTCCCATGCTACGATGTGTCACTGATCTTTGTAACATCCTCCTGGCTTCACAGTAACGAGTGCGCTTGGCAATTTACAGTGCTGACAACTCCAGTTTTCTTCCTCTGCTGCTCAGGTGGTCAGAGTCACACAAGTGCCAACAAATTTTAAAAAGCACAGGAACAGTGATTCTGACTCAGCAGGGCTTTGTACCAAAGTGAGGGCAGGAGAGGTATTGTGCCGAGAGCCCAAAATTGGCTGGCATCTCTGGATAGGAAGTGAAACAGGAAGATCACCTTGTAAGCAGGCTTGGTGCCATCCAAACAGATGGGCTGAAATATAAGCAGCCAAACAGTCATTTAGGAACACAAAAAGGATTTGTTGAAGGCACATTTCCAAGCATGAAATGTCAGAATGTTCGCCTGTGTCAAGCATCAAACCTGAAGGGAGGGATATGTGCAAGTAGTGTGGGATGAGTTAACACTGAAAACAAACATGTAAATCTGTCCTGGATTCTTTCCTGGATGCATTGAAAGCTTTTTTGTAGCTGTGAGACCTGAAAAGGAGGAGTGGAAGAAGAGTCCTGCAAAGCAGTATTATTTCCCTACCATATGGATTACTTTTCACAAACTGTGCTGACAAGGTAAAGAAATTACTTCTTTTGCCTCCCACAAATGTTGATGTGCAAGAGGCACATAACATTCTCTGGCTGGTTAGTCTTTAGCAGCTGTATATAATAGCTTCAGGATAAATTCTGTAGCACTATCCAAGATCTAAATAATAGAATCATAGAATGCCCTGGGTAGGGACTGACCTTAAAATAATTTATTATGCACGGAGAAATACCTTAGGAAAGACTTAAAAAACTTGGAGTTGTAGTGAGAACTGAATTGCTTTACTGTAATAAGATCCCAGCTCTGTGACTTATCTGCATAAAAGGTCAACAACAACGAGAGAGAGAGGAAGATATCCACCCAAACTTCCATAACTCTGAAACTCAAGAACTTAGGATGATAATTGATGGAAATGTGCTTTGCTGTTTTTCCATCCACTACAAAAGCCAGACAAATACTTGTCTGCTGATCGAAAGTGCAAAGTAGAGAAGGGGTCATAAAGACAAATGTAATGACTTTGAAAGGAAATGAGTTGCAGGTAAGATTCAAGGCAAAGCCCCTAGTTGCAAGCTAA
Source organism: Passerina amoena (assembly GCA_013401095.1). Classification (NCBI taxonomy): domain Eukaryota; kingdom Metazoa; phylum Chordata; class Aves; order Passeriformes; family Cardinalidae; genus Passerina; species Passerina amoena. The sequence goes on along the minus strand of WBNP01000673.1, from coordinate 971,227 downwards.
GCTTTATCTGAGCTTGCACTATTATGCTCTGTAACTGGTGCCTTGCAGTTCCAGTTTAGAAAGTGGGGAATGAACGAAAGCATTAATCTGACTGAAATCCACATAACAGGATTGTGTGTGAAACAAAAGTGAAACCAGACAGTGCAGTCAGTGAAATACAGCTTGAGGAGGAGGGGCGAATGTGCTGGAAACAGCAGTTTTCTATCCTCTTTACTGCAGCTGAACAAGCTTTAAGAGGCATCAGGCATTAGGGGGACTAGGAAAAACCAGGAGCTGGTTACTGTTACTTGATTTTGCAGCAGCATGTTCTTACCAGAAGTAGAGCTATTTGAGCAGGCTGCCAGGGAAATGATTTGCATTTGGTAGAACTGCCCCTCAGTTCTTGCAGCTCACACTGCCCTTGTGGCACTTTAACACTAAGTCATTTGTTGGAGGCTCTGCATTTGATGTTTTGATTTTCACCAGTTGCTCTGCAGAAAAGGATTGTGCAACAGTCGAGGACTACGAGTCTTTGGGAAGAGGAGGAAAACATGCATTCAGAACTCCAAACAGGGAAGCAGTAAGAGAAATTGCCTAAATTATGGATAATCTGCTGCATAAATCTGTCTTCTCCTGTTTCATAAAGCTTCCTATCCATGCAGTTTGGAAACTTATATCGACAGTGAAAGCCAAGAGGATTCAAGAAAAGGTAAAAGCAAATTAAAAAAAGCACTACTTCAGTTGTAACCCTGGGGGTGATCTAGCCATATCTTAAAGGGGAGGATCACAAGTTTAGCTGCTCTGCTTTCTAAATGTCAGTATCTGCGAGTAATGGTTCTATTTAGGAGTTTATGAGAGCACTGTGAATTTGAAAAAAAATTCCCTGAGAACAAATAATTTTTGATTCTGAGGAAATTGCTGGAGACTTAAAGCACTGAGACCATGAAGATTTAAGTAGTCATTACCTGCCTCTTGAAGATCACAGAAGCCCATCTTTCACTGCTGTCATGAGCCGTTTTCAGTGTAATTCCAGTTCATCTTGAACCACTCATCTCCATACTAGCTGTGTAAAAAAAATTGTTAAACTTCCTTGTATTTAACATAGTCTTGAATCTGCTTGTTATGATAAGGGGGTATATTTGACAAAATGAATTTCTAAATAGGTATATAAAATAAATAAAAAGATAAACCAGACTTTCCCTCTTTTAACTCTTTTCTTAGCCATAAGCTTTATGCTGTGCTGATCTCTGTTCTGTAAAGGCTTTATCTTTTCTAAGAGATTTTCATTCTTCTAAGATCAAGTGTAGGCATTGGTCAGTATTTTGGCCCTTTGTCATGTAAATCTGTGTTAAATAAAAGGTTGTAGTCTTGGCAGTAGGGCTTGTAACCTGAATTCTTAAATGTTTTGATAGATCATGATTTCTTGACTTAAATGCAACATGAATATCCTTAGGAGAACTGAATTGTAATCCGAAGCTGTTGCTGTTTCACAAGGAAATGGAAGCTGTTTTGCAGGGGGGGGGGGAGGGGGGGTGAGTCTGGAATGAGGCTGTCTCTGATGAGTTACTATTCCTTTTCATCCAATATGTGCTGGATATTAAGCTGTGTGATGAGCATTCAGAAGAATAAGAGCTATAACAAGAACTTAAATTCTGCATTCCTTTGAAACAGTTAAACTTCTTTGTTTTCTGTGTGCTAAATTATGCTGAATAGCATACTTCTCCAAATCAGAGGTCATCCGGCAAAGAAAGACACATTCCTTTGCCATGATATAGTTTGGAAATAAAAAGTGCCAGAGCTGTAACTGGCAGGGGGTGGGTGGGAGGGAAATCTGCTTTTCCTGTTTTGGTACAGTAATGTTCATTATTTTCTTTCTTGCTCCTAATGTTTTTATAATGGCTAACAGCTCAAGCACTACATGCTTAAAGAAACATCGTGTTCATTCTCCTTGGGTTTGTCAGATGTTGGCAGGGCTGATACCACATAGTAACACTTGCTGCTTTGACCCTACAAACACAGAGTGCAGTTTTGCTCTGGAAGCTGCTCTGCATGGTGTTGAAAATAAGCTCTTTATTTCTGAGGATCACAGTCTTTTATTTAGCAGGGTAAGTCCTTGGGATGGTTTGCTTAACACTGACTGAATGTCTTTTAATAAATGTTACTGGTAGAAAAATGCATTTTTCTTTGAGGGTTTTTGTTGTTTTCTCACTATTCATCCTTTTCTGATCCCAGTGGGCATTAAATTTGGGTTCCAGAGAGCTTAGCACATTCTAACTGTGCTATTGTCATGTTCTGTTCTGATAGATTTTGTCTGATGCATATAGTGGTGCTTGTCCAGTCACAGAGGCAAAAATCACAGGCAAAGGATACCTGCAGGGCTAGCTGGCTAATAACTTTTGAATTGTTCAAGATTTATCCTGACAGCTGAACTTCAGAGGATGCACAGGCCAGTTGTAACTTAAACATTCACTGGTGGAATTGAATGAGAGAATTAGAGATTGAATTAGAGAACAACCTGTAACTTGATGTTAAATTTAATCATTCTGCCTGCATAAGGATGTGAATATCCTTAGTGCAATATACTTCTGTCACTGCTGCTTCCACTGCTGGAAGAAATCCATTTAATCAAAACAAGCATTGATGTGGTTATTAGCATGTTAGTCCTGAGACAAAAAGCTTTATCAATATAAAATGAACTGAATGTGGTGCTACTATTCATTCTCTTTACATTGCTTGATATTGTGCGCTGAATGTAATGAGGCTTGTTGAAGAACTGCTGTTCACAGTGGTGTTCCAGAAAAGCTATGCATCCTAGGAGACTTGTTCTCTGATCAAACATTTTAAATGAAATACAACATTAAAATAAGTGTAATGGCTACAATCTGAGGTTAGCTTTGCATGCTCACTTTAATGAGTTGCAATTTCCTCTGGAAACTGACAACTAAAAAATCCTGTTTACCAGTTGCTTAGAAACTGATCATCAGTAAGAGCATTAGACATCAAATATCTCAGTAAATACTAAAGCTGGGAAATAAATGTGTATTGTTCAGAAACTATAGATTCTGGAAATTACCAGGGCTTTTCATGAAGTCCAAGACATAAACAGATTATAAGAAGGACGTGTGTATAGATAAGAACATCCAGACTTATACTAAGAAGGATAAACTTGCTCGCTTCAATTCTGAAACCATACAATATGGTTTAAGAAGACTGTTTCAAAACTGGCAGTGAATTAAATGTTTCTTTTCTTGGATCAACTTCTGGAATCATTCCTGACTGAACACACAAGGCCCAGGAGCCTGGACTTCAGGGAGTATGATCCAATAATGGCATTATTTATGATCTTTGAGATACTTCGCTTATTTTTAATTCAAACTTGAATGTTTTAAAGCAAAGAAATCTGAAAGCTTTTTAACAAGCCTTATAGAAACGGTATGCAAATGTGTTTTGTGACTACATGGTAAGAGTTTGAAAGCAAGTGACATTTTAACAGCAGAGTTGAGTTTAGGAGGTAATTCTGGCTATTTGAGGCTTTTATACCTCTATAGCTTTTTCTTAGGAGAATATGTATTTTTTTAAGAGCAATTCTTATCTAATTCTATACATTGAATTTTTCCAGTAAAATGATTATGATTAAGTTCTTGGAAGGTGTGAGGTTTTTAATATTAATTCAGTCTGAGTAAGGAAATGAAACATGCCACTTATTTTCCTGTCAAACATAAAAGGCCTATTATTTCAACATGTTTAAGCAGCCTCTCTGCTTAGATTAAAAACAATAGAAGGCGTGTATGTGGCTTATTTAATGGTGTTTATGCTGGCAGGATTATCTTCTTTCCTTGAAAAAATTTTTCAATTCATTTGGCAAAACAAGAAATTATTTTCTTTTGCCTTTGTTGCTAGTTAGAGTATATCTCATTAACATTTGAGGAAATTACTTTTCAAGAGTATTGTAAGGTTACCTCTTTCCAAAACATGGCCATAAAACATAGACTTCCTGTTGAAAATTCCAGCTGGACTCAGATAAAATCTTTTCCTGGAAGAAACTACAGGATGCTTTTTTCATTCACAATCAGTTTCCAAAGAGTGTGTGACCAATGCTAAAGGAAATGGAAGAACCAACATTTTGTGCAGAGAAACCACCATCTTTCCTCCTGAATCCCAGCAGTAAATAGACATTTCTTACATCCTTTCCAGCCAATATTTCTTTAGAATTATTGCTCAGCCACACACCGGCCACAAGATGAATGCTAAAGTAATTTCTTTAGCTATTAATTCATGCATAAGAGTGATACCATCAATGAGGTTCTGTACAGGAAAATTGACAGATGGGGCTTTGTCCTTTTGGGAACCTACCAAATGAGCTTTGGGAGCTCAGAACTGAGGCAGCACGGAGTGATTTGTACATCGTGCTTGGCATTGAGAGTATGTTTCTTTAACAATTAACACAACTGCTCTGGCAGAACCCTTCTTAGCCTCTTTCTGAAGGAAGCGAGCTGCATCTGCCCCTTTCCCCCAGTAACTGCAGAACTCCTGGGTAGAGAGTCTCAAAGAGGTGAAACACCCACACGCTTAATGAAAATGAGGGTGGTTGGTAAGAAGGGAGGCATCCTATTAAAAGTGCCTTTAAGAGCAGCATTACATCAAAGAGATCACGCAGGGGAGAATAATCAGGAGTACTTTGTGTGCTGGAAAAGCTCCCATCAGGTGTTTGCACCTCTCAAGTATTCAAAAGAATAATTCCCCAAGCCTACCCTGGAGAGGGAAACTGAGAACATCCTTGACTCCTGTCCCTGGTAGTGGTTGATTGCTGCAGCTCAGGCAGTTTATAATTCAGTCAGCCAGAGGACACCAGACTGCTGGAGCCCAGGAGGGACATTCCCTAGTCATGTGAGAGCTATTGCCATAAGAACATTTATCTTTCTCAAGTTTTCCAATCAAATTAATTTAAAAAGCAGTGGCTGAATTGAGAGTAGAATTAGACATTAGCATCTATGCTGAGTGGCATTAAGCTGCCTTTCCTACAAATCTCTGTTGTAACTGTGATGGGCAGGATTTGTCGGTCCTTCTAAGGTCTAAGTAGGAACAGTGTGCAGATTTTCTTGTGAGGATGTTCTCCTAACAGAGCTTATCAGATGCTTGCTTGTTTAGTGCATTGTTATTTTGCCTTATCTTTAGTTTTTCCCCAAAATGGCAACTGTTCAAGTCAAGGTCTTATCTCAAAGTAACTGAGGATTTAACACGATCTTTGAAGAAGACATTGCTCACAAAGGATGGGTCTTTAATCAAGGAGAAAAAAGCTCACAGGCTGCATGCAAATAGGATGTAAACTTTCAATCTGTATTTAACATCTGGAATAATTTATCCGTGGTCAGCCCATACTCTGAAATTGTGGTTAGAAATGCTTATAAAAGACTTTATACAGATGAAATAGAGGTTATAGTCCTTGTGCACAGTTTACAGGTGGAAGGTCTCTGTTACATATGCAGTCAGACTAAAATAAATAATTCCTTAACGCTTTGAAATCTACTTTAGTTGAGTCAAATTGGCACTATTCAACTTTGTCTGTAAAGGCAGTTGTATGCCAAGCAACATTGGTGTAACTGAATCTGACATATGTTTGACACACAATTCCTGAAATTACAGGACTACAGGCATTTTAAAGTACACATTTCATTTGGCAATCTAAGACTTTTGCAAGAATCAGCTCTTCCAAGTGGGAAAGACTTCAGACATCTAGTTAGTTAGCCTGGAGAAGAGATCCTCAGGATGCAGCTAAAGGGTCTGAACAGGACACGACTTCATCCAGTGAAAGATCTGGCAGCTTTTGCTGAAATTGCTGGCACTTGATCTCTGCTCTGAGATGAACAATACCTCAGATTCCACACAGGTTCACGTCTAGCTGGGAGTGATGCTGTCTCTTAGTGTGGAGAGATGTCTCTCTCAGCAGAGATGGCATCTGTTGTTGCTGGTGTTGTAACAGTGATAATGCTTTTATTATGGCTGTGATAGTTCAAGTGCGACTGCTGGCTTACAAAAAAAAAAAAAAAAGGAAGAAAAGAGAGAGGCACTCTGGCTTTGTTTTGCTTTTCTGAAGATTTCTGTATCTAAAGAGACATTTGGTACATGGGCCTCAGGTTCACAGTGTAAGTTCTCTATGAAATACATGGGTATTACAAATGACATAGTACTTCTCTACTAGGACAGCTAAGAAATCTGTATATCTATTAATGAAAAGTTAATTGTAATGGTTTTATCATGTCTAGTTAATTTTGTTTACAACAGTGGTATTTTTACTTGTTGGTATGTAAAAACTAATGTATATGTTAAATTTAAGATGACACTTTAAAAATGCTGCTTGCTTTAAATGACTAAGGCACTCTGATTTTTGTGGTTAAACAGAGGCTTGACTAATTTTCCTAATGAAGCATTTTCCCTCATTTCTCGTATTTGTGTTCTGAAGCATAAAAAGCTCTGAGTGCTGTGTATCCCTGGGATGTGGTATCTCCAGAATCTAAAATACTTGGATTCTCTGGGGCTGATGGATATTATGTTGTTTAATATTTTATACTTATATCCATTGTGTCAAAACAATTACTAACAGTTCCTTGCAGCTCACAAATTCATTTGGAAAACTCTGAATTTTCTGTTAGAGATGGGTAGCTTAGGTGTGTTCTTTGTCACATTAGCTTCTCCTAAGCTCACTTAAATCAATATTGGAGAGACTGCATCAGAACAAATCCCCATTTGATCCAATTTGGCTTTGTGCTAGACTTTCTCCTGTAGTCATATAGAAATCCCTGCCAGGATTCTATGAAATTGTCCAAGAATGTATAGATTCATCATTTTTTTTACTCAAAGCAGATTTTTTATTTGAATTATGATCAGTGGCATCAAAGCTTGAATGTTTTGCCTTTTCAGATAAACATCTTTGTTGAATCACTGTCTCATATTTCAGTCATAGGCTGGGTCTCCACTGTTTTGTGTCAGATATGACCAGACATTTTTTCAAGCATATGCTATGTCTACCTACACAGACACATTTTAAGATTAGCAGGTTTTGGTGTTGCCATAAGAAACCAGCAACTAATATAAACCACTTGAAGAAACCACTAGGCTAAGCAAGGATCCTAATCACAAGGCACTGAGCTTCTGCCTTTTTCACAAAAGCAAGAAGGAGCTGTTTTCCAAACAGAAATCACAGAACATATCTAGCTGCTGATGGACTGTGGCAGCTTTTGCCTAATGGTTTATTCAAATTCTTATTTTAATATGTTGTAAGAGTATTAATCTAAATGGTCAATGCTAATTTATTTTTGGAGTCTGAGATGATCTTCTGAAGAAATCTTACACCACTGACATTTTAAATAAGATTGTAGTACATTTCCTGAAATACTGTTTTTCATTCAGGCACTTTTTGTGACACAAGTATCACATCAATCAGATATGGCCAGGTTGGATGTGGCTCTGAGCAACTTGGTCTAGTGAAAGGTGTCCCTACCCATGGCAGGGAGGTTGGAACCAGATGGTGTTTATGGTCCCTTCCAACCCAAACAATTGACAATTTGACACTTCTTCACTTAGGCCAGTATCAAGAGTGAATGGCTGCTGCTGACAGGTGTTGCTTGAGAAGGAAGGGGAGTGGGGCAGGCTGACTGCCACTTCTCAAATCTAGTGAAATGAAAAACCTTAACAGAATAGGCTGTGCAGTAGAAAGCTTATTCTCTCTTTAATCCTTAGCTCAACTATTACAGCTTTATTTAAATAACTGGTAGAACAGTGCATGTAAACACAAGTATGCCAAGGATTAAAAACCAAGAGAAAAAAATTGAAAACTAAGATATATTCAACTACTGAAGCTTTATTTGATTACAAATGAAACAAATTATTTGTAACAAAAAAAAAATCTGTCCTATCCCACTATTTCCTCTCTTTTTCATATAACAAAATGTCTGCCAGATACAGATGGATTAGATTCAATTTTTGGACCATTCATGTTAGCATTTCTAATGTCATGAAAAGACAAGGAACCCAACAACAAAGCAACAAAGCTTAGGGAGCATTTAAAGTTCTGAGACAGTCAAACAAAACAGATGCTTGGTTCCTGTTTTCCTAACTGAATTTCCTCAGCTGTGCCCTATCAAATTAGCTTCTTGCATCATCAGATGTACCGACCATGTGCTACTGTTAAGAGTTATTGTGCTCATGAGCACTCAGTAACACATATATTTATTTATGTTTCTCCCCAGGAAATTAGACAGAAATATAGCAGCACTACTTTTAAACCATATTGTAAAAATAATCAGAGCAGAAACTGCTCAAGAGGCATAAAAAAGGGCTAGGCAAAAATGTTTTTGAGTATTAGAAATTCCAGGATTGTCAATCACAACCATTACAAAAATGAATTACCCTTTCAAATTCTGATTTCTTTTCAGAGAAATTTCATTTGGCCTTTCTATTCGAGTTTTGAGGTTCATGCCTTCCAGATTTTCTATTCAACTAAAAGGATTAGAAGCTTTTTTTCAGCACAGGCAAACTTCTTTGATATAATGGCACCGTTCCACAAACCAGCTTGTAATATCAAACAATACAATATTAAAGCCCAAGAACTACAAAAGCTTAAACACAGCAGTGTTGTAGGCATCAGGCTTTGGGTTGTGACCTTCCCCTGGCATTCATGCCATGTCAAAGCCTCTTTATGGTATTTGCTTTGCATCCACAGGAAGTTTGTTATAGGCAGCTACAGCCTATGCCCAGCCCTGAAGACAAAGCAAGGAACCTGAATTAGTAAAAGCAATCTCAGTAATAGTGGTTGTCTTTCATAGTAACACAAGGCATTTTCACTGAGGGCTAAAATAAAACAATATTTGCAGCCGTCCTATATACAGGACTCAGCTGGCATTGCTGCTGGAAACTTATGAACTTGACCAAATTTCATGTAGCTGCTCCTTCAGTTACAGTGCTGCAAAAGGCTCTGTGTTTAGGCAGGGCTAATTTCACATGGAAGGGCAGGATGTCATGCCACAGCTATTTTAAAAGGTTGCTTGGAATTACTGTCACCAATGACTAGGCTACTTCAAAATAATTTAAATATAAATATATAAAAAAACCAGTTGTGTTTAAAGATAAGTGCTTGTGAAGCTTGCATACCTGCAATGAATCTGAAACTCAACAGAAAATATTTGCTAAGAAGTTCCCATTTGGATTAGAAGCCATTGTGTGCAGAGTTGCAAGAATGAAGTCGCTTGTTTTTTTTTCTTCAGCGTGGATGTACTTCTTTAGGTGGCCTAGGGCTTGGTGGAGGAAGTGGTGGTATTCCTTTTGCGACAAACTGCAAAAGGAAATGCTGTTTTAGAGGTTTTGGCAAGTCTGAAAATGGACTTTATTTTTCCTCACCAATTTTCAGCTTCTCTGCCACAGTTCTGCATTCTTTGTGCTTTGACCCTAGAAGTAGTATCTTGATTACACTTTGTAGGATGTAACAGCTGAATTGATTCAAACCTAGCTCCCTCTCTTTAGATATTGCAGTGAGGCTATGGATAAAACAGACTTTATAAACAGGAAAAACTGCAACACCAAGGTTAGTTTATTCTACATCCTTTATAATCTGTCCCTGGAAGAGAAAAACAGCATCACTGTACATAAATGTTGAAGATGTGAGGCTGTAAACAACCAAAGATCAAGTTTTCAAAAAGGGAAAACAATTTGGAGTGAAAATTGTGGGAGACACGAAAGATGAATTCTTAAAAGCACCTGTCTTAATGAAATCTGTATCTAATGAAGAAAATACTCCAGGAGTCCTGTTTTGCAACTCCAAGAGAAGCAAAATAATGATTCTGCTTCTCAATGCATACACACGTAAGTAATTTCTGATTAATCCATGTTGCTACTACAATGTCAGAGGCTCCCAATGATTGTTTTGTTTTTTCTCTCCATGGATGATTTTCCACTGGTGAGAAACTGATGAATCAGAAAGATTTACATCTTGGTATCATTTTATTTCTGCATATTAAATAAGTCATAGATATATGGCTGGATAGATTTATTATTTGGTAGAACATAATAATAGATAAACTAATGACAAGTAGATTTATGATTAAGTAAATCATAGATATAATAGAAATCATATAAATACAAAAGGTACAATATTTTGATGTGATGTGTGGTAGATATGTTCTCAAAACAGTATCTTAAAACAACCTAAGATAATCTTCTGACCTTAAATTTATTACAAGACATATTAAAGAGGTAGGATAAAAACCATGCCACTCATTAGATATCAAAATATTCTGGTCAAGTTTTAAATAGTATATAGGAAATTCAGGGTAAAAATTTTCTTTTAGCCTGAACTTCAAATAGGAAACAAGATTTTTGCTGATTTATCACTACCAGTTTCTGTACTCTAATTATAGTGTATCCTCAGAACTCCTCAACAGATCTGGATTAGGCTGGAGGCCCTCAAAGATGGAGTGGAAACTGCCCAATTTTTTTCCTGAATGAGAAATGTTTTTTTTTTCCTTCCTTCTGAATAGGCAGTTGTCATGCTGAATTGTACTGAATGTCCCCACTAGCCAGATGGTGGGGAGGAGGGCCTACGATACGAGTTTCAACTCTTTTTAAATTAAATCCTCCTCTGGTGCTTCTTGGCTTGTTGCAGATGCACAGAATGCAGCTGACGTTGGCTGCTGAATTACTGGGAGACAGAGGGGCACCTCAGGGCCCTTTCAAGCTTCCCATTGCGACAGGCTGCTGGAATATACTCTCCCAATTTATATGATATAGCTCTGGGGTTTGTCCCTCCCATATCCACTCCTGTCACTTTCAGCTGGGGCTGTATCCAACCTTTGGAGATGCATGAGCTGAACATGTGATCTATTATTTAGAGTCAGGCTACTAAACATGGTGATGTTGCTGGGTAATATTTTAGCACCTATTTTCAAGGCAGACAGGAGCCTTCTGTGAAATGTGTGTTTGTTTTTTAATTCCCTTGTGCTGAAGATTGATACTCATTAGCAGTGGTATGGAGACACTCCTGAGCACTTGTTCCCACCCCCACTTTGTCCTAGCACAAGCTTGTGTAGTTGGATAGGGAATGAGGTCAGAAAAACCTTGTTAAATTTGGGCATTTTTTCTAAGTGTACTTTACTAAGTTTCTAAATTTTACATAACCTGTGTGTGCAGTTTTTATTCCTCCCCCTGCAGTCTTATTGTTAACTTTGACTAAGAAAGCATCTGAATACAGATTTAGTCTTTCAGTTCACCAGTTGGGTCTATCCTAAAGTTAGGGGTCTCTACAATAGAGCACATAGTTGCAATAGAAGCATGCTACATTAACTGCTTTTATCAGTAATCTTTACCAGCTTTAAAAATGTGACTTCAGATCACTCTTTTTAAGACATAACGGAGGAAAAAAACCTCTGTATTTTTGACTCCAATTACATGAAAGTTTTAGTAATACTAAAAATAAAAATGTATATGCGCTCTCTGGTAAAACAAAAGTTTGTAACTAATTCCTCCCAACCTGAAAATCTGCCACATGCTTTCACTTGATAACATTTTTTGGCTCCGAGTCTGAATAAAATTTCAGAGCCCAAAATATTATGCTTAAGTGTGTTATCAAACAAATCATCATATTCTTGCCAGGAGCCAAAATTGTATAACTATGTAAACATCTGTTTATTAACTGCCAGATCCTCACTGAGCATTATTACCTTTGCCCTGTTTTGCTCTCACCCATAGTCTTGAAGAAGAATTTCCAAGAGAGTCTTGGCAAGCTTACTTGTCTGTAATATATGCAGCATTCCTGAAATTCTTGGCACATTAACCTTGAATCAATTCAAATGAAATTCAAACTTTGCTATTGCTGTGGTTTTTTAGCTGTTTATAGTTTCATTGTTGAAATATCTTTATTCTCCACCACAGACAGCTTGCTATAACGTAACTGAAATAATTTATAAGTAAATGTGGTGCCTTCTTTGTCATGTAATAAATTGCAGTAATCCTTTAGAAGGATATAGGGAAGAGTTTTCCACCTTCTGCTGTATTCAGGCCACAACATGATGGTAGCTGCAGCTGGGAATGCAGAGGAGTGGAGTCTTTGTCCTGTAGCAGACATCCTCACAAGGCCTTTTGCCTGCCTCAGCCAAGACTTCCAATAGTAACTTGCTTCACAGCATATTCCAATTATAGAGCACATGTTTCTTGGCTGTCTTTTAGAGGCAATGTGAAACTAGATCTTTACTTCACAAAATGTCTCTGGAAATGTGAAGCCTCCAGTAGATAGGATAGAGGCACTTGTGAGAGCTTCCACATTAGCAGTGAAACTTCTACTGGAGTAGTTAGCTTTGAAACCAGTCACTGAGGGGAAAACAGAAACAGCTGAAGATCTCTGTGAGTCCTAAATAAAGGGAAGGGAAACCTCTTTGGAAAATGTGCAAATAATATTTTTAACTATTTCAATGTAGTGAAGCTGAAGGAAGAAAATAGCAGGTGAATATTTAATATGCGTGTGAGATGGAAGGTATTAAAGAAGAAAAGTATGGAAGATGAAATGCAGGTTTGAGATAAGTTGAGTGCTATGGTCAGAAAATGAATTAACTTTCTTTGCCTGAAGGATAGATTAAACCTGATTTTCTTGAATGCTCTGAGTATACAGTCACAACAGTTCAAACTGATTAAAGGTTTTAATCCTGTCACTGTTTTACACTGCCTTCCTCCACTAGTTCTGGGAGTTCAGCAGTAGAGCCTTTTTTGAGGCAGGCTTTGTTCTTGGCTAGATCAGTCCTCCTGAGCTGGGTTATCAAGAGAGGAAAATGTCAGGGCCAATGCAGAACTTGGCACCAGCAGAAGGGCAATCACAGAAGCCTGATTTTATGTCAAATTAAAATGCTGTGATGCTGCACCCCTTCTCTGAACGCATAATATTGGTAGGGATGCTGCTTAGGGATGGGATGACACGGTTAAATTCAAGTGCTTTAAAAATCAGTGAAATATAATTTAAGACTCCCATAAACCAAAGTTCCTTAATTAGCATAATTGCACAGTGTCAAGACTGGGCTGAGCTAAGGTAATTTGAAATTGTAGTTACGTTTCTTACATTCTAACATGCTCAGAATTATAAAATTAAATGAGCACTTATTTCCTCTGGGAAAACTGTATAATTTTTCTTCTTTTAAGCTTGAACTGATTTTATACACACACACACACAGATACACACATAACATTTGGAGATGAAGTGATTGCTTCTATCTGCTATCAGTTGAAAAGCATGGATAGAAAGGACGTGGAGATGAAATTTGCAACAGGCTTTACAAATGATGTGCCATTTAAAGCATGTAAATGAGAAGCTCCAGTATCAACCCTCCCCTGTCCTGACTCCAGTCATATAAGAACTCTTTAGAGGACTGTAAAAGCACTGGTGAGTTTTTGACTTCCAGATGAAAGACAACAAAAAATTTCATTAAATCAAATGGAAGTCCATCTTACCAGAAACCAGGTTTCTTCTTCCATGAAAGCTAATTTATAATCAGTGTATTGAGGGATGTTTAAGTTATACCTAAAGCAAGCAAGCAAGCAGTGGAGAAAACTGTTTTGACAGAAAGATCATATACTAACCTTTTATGACCCAAACTGAAGTCCTATAGAAAGCTTTGTCCATATTAAAATATTATCAGTGATATAGCTCAGAAAAATGTCTCTTGTTATAATGTATAAAAAAATTCCTATGAGATTAACAAAATTTGTAATAGATTTCAATAGCATTACTCAACACTGACAAACTTTAAACAAATGCATCTTGAGAAGGATACTACAAAACAATACTTTAAAAGAATTTGGAAGCTCACTTCAGAGCAACAAGTATTTCAAATGCTGTCATGGTCTGAAAAATAACTTCAACAAAATTCTGTGCAATAAATCTCTAATCTGTGAACCATGCAGTTATAGGTATCCTTGTTATGTTTAAAATACATTTTGCTGCTTTTGGTAGTGCTGTAGCGCATGGAAGCCGTTGAGATGAAGCTGAATTGATCAAGATCCCAACGATTAAACCAATCTTGAAGTTCAGCTTGCATATAAACAAACAGCAAGTTAAGTCCTATCTATTTTATGCCATTAGAGTGAATTCTCCCTTTTTTGCTTCCAACTGATTGATGGTACTTCCTGGAATATAATGTATTTATTACTTTTTAATTTTCCAAGCTTTCCAGAGGCCTTTGATTCTTCTAAAGAAAGAGAAAGGCAGCTAAAACCAGCGTTTTGTGTTGCTTCTAGATTCATAGAAAAGTTATGTTTGCTTTTTTACAGCTGCCTGTTATAAAACCCAACAAGTAACCAAAACCTAGACAACCAGTTCTGTTTATCAAATCATTACTTTTTAGCCCTGAAAGCCTAAGGGAGAAGAGAAAGTACTGAAAGCAGGAGTACCTATTCATGCACCCCATACCTGTTCTACCCTTTTGGCTGTGCCAGAACAACCACTCTGATTTAATTAGAGAAGTCTGTATTCACTGATGTGCTGGGTTATTCCAGACATGAATCAGTTCCCACATGAATTTAGGTGTGGGTCAGTTGGTGTTGTGGGTCTGAAATAATCTAGTGGCTGCCTGCTGCTGACAGCCACTTACAGAAAGCAAAGTCTGACTAAGCCATGGATAGGAGGTAAATTATGAGAATTTCTTGGGGAAAAGGACAGGGAGGGGATGGGGTGGTGTTGGTGGTTGGGTGGCAGGAACCCTTTTTGTTGATGCAGAATACTAAGGTGGTGCTGCGTGGCACTGAAACCTGGTAACGCAGCAAGAGAAGGAGATTGCCTGGGGCAGGGGGCTGCTTAAGTTGCAATTGAATGCTCATGAAACTCTGCTCTCCTGAATGTAAACCTATTTCCACAAAGTTTGTTTGCTTTTATGAAGTATTTTCATGACTGTGAACTAGAAAGAGAAAATGCTAACAATCACCAGTGTTCAGTCTTTTTCCTCCCAAACCTATCAGTACGGCATACCCTATCAAGTACTTTAAAAAAAAAAGAGATTTTAACTGCGACATTTCAGGACTTTTTGGGTACATTTTTCTGGTTTGTATTTGTATTTTCACTGGAATTATTCTGTTTGGGTTAGGCATGTTTGCTTACTGGAAATTCAGAGGAGCATTTCGTTGCAAGAGGTTTTTTTTAAGATTAAAATAAATAAAACAAATATAATTGTAGTTTGTGAGTACAACTGGCTATGACAGTTTACTGTAAGCAAAGCCTTTTCTTAATTTCAGACTTATCTCTACAATCATATTTTAATAATGTGCTTTGGTTTGCCAAATAATGCCTTTGCCACACACTTTAATGAGGCTTCCTGAAGATATTAAGGCTGTCCCAATACTCTTGTGAATCAAGCTCACATTAAGGACGGGATTTTTGAAGAAACAACATTTACCAGCAGTTGTAAATAAAATACTTTGAGCATTTTTTATTAAACAGCCACTGTTTGCATGTGTGGAATATAGCAGAAACCATAATATGATTTTCAAGGATGGATACAGTCCTTGTATAATGCTGAAGTGGCACTTCCCAGCTGTCTGGCAGCATCACAGGCTGTAATATTGGTAGATGTACATAATGTGAAAGAGATTAAGCCTCAAAGATTAAACTTTTTTAGTTGTTGCTATAGAGTAGGACTTGGTTTTGACTTCTTTTCTTATGAGATATGTGAACACAGAATGTTTCTTAGTATGCAGACTTTACCACAGATATTTAGGTCTCAATTGTGAACAATCTAAGTAATGTTCAGGAATTCCCACTCTTCTCCCCTAAACTTTTCACAATGTAAAGAAGTCCAAATATGTTGTGGATGTAGACAGTATTAGACTGACAGGTTTTGGTTTTTCTCCATGAAATATTTACCTAAGTTTTAATATTTAATGATAGCATATGATATTGAAAGCAAGACCTACCTGTTTTAACAAAGTAACTTAATGTTTTGGGGTTTTTTTGTTGGCTGCCTCAGTTTTGTGCTGAAATTGTGGCATTGTAACTGTGAGCATGTCATGAGTGTCTTGGAAGGGTTCCTAGTTTGCTTTCATGCAAATTAACAGAAGTGCTGTCTTGGAGGACAGTCACTGCTACTTGTAGTGGGATACTTCATGGAGTAACCATGGAGATACTCAAGTAACGTGGCAACTACATGGGGCAGGTCAGAAATTATGTCCTAGGTAATCTCAAACTATTAACCTGCCTGTTGTCATCTTAATTTCCTGAATACAAATATCTGGATCCTTTACTTTAGGGCAACACTTCTAACTCTTCTTTACTTCTCAAAATATATTGACAAATCTATATTACATTAGCACTCAAAGTTATCTTCAAAAGAAGCAAGGATGCACTTTAGCTTCAAGGGGCATGCTATTATGGGTTGTGAGATTCATTTCAACGCTAAAATTCAGTTATGTTAAATGCTGCTTATGAACTGACAAAGACTGAGTTTGGTTTCTTCTGCTGCTAAAGAAAAACAAAGCCAAGGTGACAGGTCGTTAATCATGAGATGTCAATGCAAGTGCTTTTTTCAGACCATGTTGTCACTGCTCCTTTAGAAATGGGGTGTAAAGCCTACAATTAGCATGTCTTCATTAGATTTTGACCTTGAAATCTGAAAGGTATTTTGTTCTTACTGGTAGTGTACATCATACCTTAAATTAAAATGAATCATCTGAGTGGAAGTTACTTTTACTTAAAAACTTCCTCAGCTGGAGTTCAGCATTGCAACTATAGTTCCAGATAATACTCCTTTGGTGCCAAGATGAACATAATTGAGTTGATAAAGCATTTTTCCCCCCCAGAATTCAACTAGTTATTAGGGCTGGTGGTTCCATAATTGGTAGCTAAAACCTACCTTTAAAAAAGTTACCTGACATTAAGATCTTTTATTGAGTTGATTTTTTTTTCCTGCTAACATTTACATAATATGTTTTGCTAACATATGATAATGTGGTGGCGCAAAACCAAGCAGGGCCGCCAGCCTAGCCTGGCTGTACTGTAACTCTAATAGGAGCTACCTAAGGCCTTGACATGACTCTGGGGAGATTCCCATTATTAGGAAAAAAAAAATCATTTTTAGGGTGATCAGGTGTTCAAATAGGCTGCCAAGGCAGGTTGTGGAGCCACCATCTCTGGAAGTGTTCAAGAGGGGTCTGGATTTGCCACTGAGTTGTAGGGTTTAGTGGTTTAGGGATCTTAGTGGCAGTGCTGGGTGCACAGTTGGACTGGATAATCTTAAAGGCCATTCTTTTCCAGCCTTGACGATTCTGATTCTACACCACGTGCGTGACCGCGGTCTGCATGGGAGGGCGGCAGAGCAGCGCTCTGAGGCGGGCGGCAATGACGGGGTTGTTTTCCCACGCCAGGAGGGCCGGGTTTGGCTGCCGCCGCTGGCGCCTGGCCCGGCGGGGCCGAGGGCACGGGCCGGGCCCTTCAGCACAGCCCGCGGCTCCGCGCTCCCCGCGCCGGCCGCTCAACGCCGCCTCCGGATCCGCCTTCTCGCGGCACCGTACGGCTGCTGCCCGGCCAGGGGCGAGGTGGGCACCGGGCGGGCGCCTCCATGGCTCCCTGCAGGGGCTGGGCGTTCACACGCGTTCATTTTCAACCGCGGCGCCGCTCGGCTCCCGCAGGCTGCGGAGCTGCCCGGCGCTGCGGGTGAAGCCGCTTCGCCGTGCGGG
>WBNP01000673.1:923475-948554 GCA_013401095.1 Passerina amoena | reverse complement strand
TTTTTCAGTGTTAATTCAGTGCTTATAAGCAGTATTATGTACTAATTAATGTTTTGTCCCAAGACTCTGTGGTTCCTGTTTCTTGTGTTGGGTTGGTTGAACTTCCACAAAAGTTCATGTTTCTCGGGGTAAATGGGAAAGAGAGAATTTCCCATCACAGGAAGACTTCTGCTTGATCATAAGCCTGTGATTTAGAGGAATGATGTTTGTATTTCCATTTGGAAAGAGTGAATTTTTTGACTTCTTTCCATAAGAGAAGCTTTTTCTTAAACTGTAGGCAGTTAAGGAAATCTTGCATAGACAAGACATAATTTTGTAAATTTTTGATCTCTCCATTGATACCTCTAGGCCATTTGAAGTAATTTTTTTGTAATGTAGTCTTAAATTTTTTTCTTTCTCTTATCAACATATTGTAGATTGTGATTTAGGCTGTTTGAATCAGGATTACCTTGTAGAAGTCTGCCTTTTAGCAGAAAAATAAAGAACAGGTTTCATAGACTTAGAGCTTCTTTGAGGTCAGACCATGACCACAAATACAAATTGTTAAATAGGAGTCTTGTTTTCTTTCCAAGGCCTTTGGGTAGGATTTATTTCCATATCATTAAGACCTGAATGGAAGAGGTCAAAGTAACATTTTTCTGCAAAAAAGGTTTTCCCAAAATCATATGGAAGGTTGGTACAAAAAATCAGATCAGACTTGCTGCATGTAATAAAACATTGTGTGGTGATTCAGAAATCCTCCTTAATCCTCATTGTTTTGAGTCCTATTTAATTTTAGCTAATCTTCAAAGATGATGGTTAACCTCAACCTATGGTCCGTAGTAATTTCAGGATAATTTTGATGATTGGATGAATAGGGAGATGTAAGTGAAGACTGTTTTATTTCTTAGAAAAAGGTATTTTAGTTTTTCATAAAATCCTGACAGATCAATAATTTTTGTTTGTCTTGTGCTTGAAGTTGCTGTGAAGTTCAGTTGAATTTCCTAGTGAGTTTTATGGGTGGTGGTTTTTTGCTTTGGTGGGTTTTTTTAAATGACAAAAATGGGTTTAGTTGCTAAGCTATCAGATTGAAGATCATTGAATAGATTTTGGGTTTTGGGGGCAGTGAGTTTTAGCACCCTGGACTGGCTCATCATGGATTAGGCAGCTGTAAGTCCTAACCAAGGGGTGGAGTGTGTGTACATGCCACGGACAACAGAGGGGGGAGGGATGCCTGCGGCAGCAGAGGCTTGAAAACAAATTAAATGGTTCCAGAGTGGCATCATCAGTTGTTCATTAAGTAATATCCAAAATAATCAGATTGAAATTTGCAATGGGAAATGTTGGAGGTTCTCAAATGGACTTGGTGTTACCGCAGCAGTTCAAGTTCTTTTGGGATGTAGATGATTTCTAAACAAATTAGTAGGTGGAACAAGAAATTTTATATCCATTGATTACAGTTTTAAACTATTTACAGCTTGTAGAAAGCTAGAAACTAATACTTCACAATTATGTTGGCACAAGTTACATCTTTTGAACTTGGAGTTTAAGGTGAGAGAGGAGAATTTTTATTTCTTTAAAAAAAAAGTGTGAGTTTTCACTCAAAACCAATTCTATTCCTGTATTTAAACAGTACTTCAATAACTTAAATAACTGCTCAGTTAATATAGCTTAGAATTAATATGCATTAGAAACATGTATTTCCTTTTTAAATGAAAAATCAGAGTAAGCTTTTAATCTATTTGATTGATGGAGCATTTGATAGTTTTAGGCTTTTCTTTCCCCTTTTTTTCCCATGCAGGTAACTTGGAAATGTTAATGTACAATAACCTAGAAGTGATTTAACATGGTGTCACTTTGAGTTCAGATTTTGCAGAATGTATATTTAGTTATTTTGCTCCCTTTCTAACTTCTTTACTTGGAGAGTCTATGGTACATAAAATCTCATGGTAAGGCAGGAGGAGCATTGCTGCAAGGAAAAAGCAAACAAAATTCAACAAAAGAGAAACAAATATTTTTTCTTGTATTGTTGTTGGTGAAGAGTGACAAACATGCAGTGATTTAGAGCATCTTGGGAAGCTTTTCTGTAGGACTGAATAAAAGGGTCTCTTTATAGTTGAAAAAAGTTCCTGCTTCTGAGCTGTGTTCCTGTTGAGTGTGTTCCTGAGCTAGTGTTGTGGTGTCTCTCATGGTTGTTGAGTTTCTCTGGCTTGCAGGCTTCTGAGCCCAGCTCTTTCTTCCCCTTGCCCTTGCTGGACAG
Source organism: Passerina amoena (assembly GCA_013401095.1). Classification (NCBI taxonomy): domain Eukaryota; kingdom Metazoa; phylum Chordata; class Aves; order Passeriformes; family Cardinalidae; genus Passerina; species Passerina amoena. Next base: position 946,315 of record WBNP01000673.1, on the reverse strand, counting down.
CTTTCTGTTGGGTTGGAAAATTGAATGGGTTCATGAAGTGTTCAGGTAATGTAGAAAAAGGTGAGGGACAGAGGACTGAGACCTGTTAGTTTGACTCAGTTCCTGATGTAATCGTGGCTTCCATTCAGTATCAATTCTCCCACAGACCATGGTGGAATTTTGCAAGAGTGGCATAAGTTAATAAATAGATTTTTAGTTGTGAGATCTGCTTTTGATCTAAAGAAAGAGTTCAGATGATACCTAATTGACATTGGGTGATAAAATTGACATTTGCAGTGTGGTTTGTAGAAGCCAGAAGGAATGATAAAGTTACAATGCAGAGAAGAGAGGGAAAATAAAATGCAGTAATCAAGGTATAAATTAGGGATAAGCATCTGTTTCTAGTTATTTGTTTTGTAAACATTCTGCTCTAAACAATTAGAAAGGATAAAATGGATAATGGGTTAACAGATGCCATCTACAGAATCTTTTACAGGGGCTTCTAAAATATTTTTAAATCAAACATTTTCTGCAGCACTTTTTTCTGCATACATAATTCACCAAAAAAAAGAAGCATTGTGAATACAGAGTTGCTGCTTTTTTGATAGTAATCATAAGAATATTTATTACCAGTAAGTAAAGTAATTATGCAGTGAGTTATGTTTGCATGTAAATTGACACTGACAGTAGTTTGGTCCTGAGAACTGTGGTAAACAGGAAGATCAGTATTTTTTTACTTAGAAATTAATTTTATTGCATTGTGAAGAAAGTGCATAGCTGTCAAAGATATAATCAACTATGGGGTCTTGAAGCTTCATTATTTTAAACAAATACTGAGAGAATATTTGTATTGCTGTTTTTGCTCAATACCAGTACGTGGCAACTAAATTCTGCATTTCATGGATATGTTAGCAGCGCATCACAGGGTGATAAAGCTCTTCATTTTAGTGTTTGCCATTCAAGTGCCATCCTTGATTCAGAGAACTCAGCACTTCAGAGTGTTATGAGATACAAGCAGGCTTCTGGAGAGCAGCCATATGATCTTATTTCTAAGCTGAAATGTTCTCTTCTTGAAAGTTAGTGACTCTCTGGCAAGATAAATAACTGGTACTTAGACCCAAAGTTTTTTGGCCTTTAACTTGTAAAGGGCATCCAGTGAATCAGGATTTAACCTGAAGCAGGAGCTATTTTGAGTCTAATGAGGTATGGCCAGCAGGGCTCTTTTCCTTGGTTGGTGAATTTCTGAACTGATAAGCTTTGCTTTCATCGAGGCACTAGCATTGATTTGCTAATTTTAGTGTGTGCTTAGGATTGTTTATCTGTTTTTCTTCTGATTAGTAGGTAATGACAAATGTAAGAAATGTCCAAGTGGGCTTTACCAGTGTTCAAGGAGTTTTTTTGAACAGGAAGGTTGAAAACTGAATATTTTGGCCAACCAACTATGATAGGTCTGATGTGTTTGTCAATTCGTTTGTGGTAAAGCGGATGCCATCTCCAGGCTTTCAGGCTTTAAACCCATTTTGGTACATCCTCCAGAATATGCATAAATGCTCTAAATGGTAAATATTTTGTTGAAATGAAATAGAAAATGAGTTTGGCATTCTTAAGTTTCCGTGTATTCTACATCAAATAAGCTAAAGGAAGATAAAGTGGTGTGGGAGGTTTAGGTAGATTTTTTTGCCATTACTTCGACAGCCAACAGCACTGCAGTCAGGTTAAGGTTTGATTATTTTTGTGAAAAGTTTTCTCTAGCTAGAGAGTGGGCAGTTGTCACTCCCAAGGTTTGCAAGATAACCACACAGTGTATGCCATGATTACAGCAGCAAACTGCCCATCTTTACTCTTTGCTGGTAGCCTCCGTTGAACTAGATGTCCTACTTTGTTTTTTAAATTAAAGAAGACATGGGGAAACATGCTGAAAGAGTAAAATGTATTCCAGGTGTGGAGACATGTTTCTCAGAGAGTGTTCTTGGAGAGTATTTTTAGGACTTGAAAATAGTTCTTGAGGCTATTATAGAGTTAATAAATTGCATGATAAATGGATCATCTTAGTCTTTATTACACTGCCTGAAGTAGATGGGGTTGGAAAAAGGTCACTTAAAATATTTATGACTTTTAAGGTAGGACCAATGTTGAGATTTAAAGTGGTCAGTGCCAGTATTCGATTTCTGTTTCTTGATCAGAAATGCCAAAGTTGTGTATCAAAGAGTATAGTTCTGCATTGTTGTTTCTTGGCCATAGTGAAAGTCCTAAGCACTGCTGAAGTGGTACTGGAATATGAGGCAGGGATTTTTTTCAGGGTTACAGAGCAGCTCACCAGGTATTTCTCATAATTTAGATGTTTATATTTCTTTGGTTGATGGGTGGTGTCTTGCCCTTTTTCTATAAATTATTATGAAATGACACACAATAGCAAGGGTCTGAAACTGTGACCTCCCAGGATAAAATTACTCTACAAGGAGAACTCATTAATGCAAATTAGTGTTTTTCTTTCCTTCTGACTTTTTTAGAGTCAGAACTTTTCTGTGTGAACTTCCTTTGATGTGGGGCCTCCTGGTAAATGTTTTAACTAAAATACTGTTTAATAGGAACAATTTTTTTTTTGACTGTTAGAATACAGGACTGCTGCAGCTGTTTCCCCAGAAGTGACAAATCGTCACACTTTTCCAGAGGAGTACCTTAAAAAAAAGACAGTAGACAGTAACTTCAAAGCCTTCACCAAAAACTATTTCTTTTTCTGAGCAAACAGTGCCTGGTAGAAAACAAGAGGCTCATTAGTTTGCAGACTTCAGTCTTTCGTGGGGTGGGAAGGGACAGCTCTTTGCAGTGGCAAACAAAATACTCTTTTTGCAAATTGGTCGTGGGTGTTTGTGTCAAATAAGTGTTGGCCCTTCTTGTTCTGAAAGCCTTATTTCCCACAGAGGTGTGTGTCAGGGTTTAATGCTCTCGGACCGGGTTCTTTTAGATAACCCACATAAGGAGGGTGCAACATTGAATATTAGGGCAACAAAACTGGTGAAGGTCTGAAGCACAAGTCCTATGAGGAGCAGTGGAGGGAGCTGGGGTTTAGTCTGGAGAAAAGGAGGAGGAGGGGAGACCTTATTGCCCTGCCTGAACGGAGGGTAGCCAGGTCTGGGTTGGTCTCTTCTCTCAAGCTTCTCATGACAGGACAAGAGGAGATATCCTAAAGTCATGCCTAGGGGAGGTTTAGCTTGGACATTTGGAGGAATTTCTTCCCAGAAAGGGTGATTAGATGCTGGCATGGACTATCCACTGAGATGGTGGAGTCACTGTCCCTAGAGGTGTTTAAGGAAAGACTGGATGTGGCACTCAGTATCATGTTCTAGTCAGCATGGTGCTATTTGGCCACAGGTTGGGCCCTGATCTCGGAGGTCTTTTCAAACCTTATTGATTCTGTGATATTAAATGTGTGTGTTTGAAGATACTTGATGTTATGTGGGTTTTTTTATTTAGCAGAAGCACGCATGCATATGATGTTTTCAGTGTATTTTATGAGTATAGTTTGTAATTAGCAAAATGTAGACATTTCAATACACTGTTCAATTGCAGTACCACTGTGATTCTCATTTCCTGTCTCTGTAATATATGCACCATTGTCATGCTGGGCATCCTTCATCACCAGAAAGGATCATGTGGGTTGAGACCCCATAAGGTGCTCCTGAAATTTTGTGGTTCAGTGCATGTGGTCACTGAGCAATGTGAGCCTGACCGGCATGGGGGGGATGCAAACTCAGACATTAGCATTCTTTTGATGAATTTGGGGAGAAACATTCACACCACCAGTTGATCCACTCGGCTGACTGAGGTGTTTATGCAAAGCAAAGGCCACCCTCCTGTCCCGCTGCGTAGAGGCCAAGTCAGCCTCTTTGCAACAGCGGTGGTTTGTCACACCCTGCGTTATTTCCTGAGCTTCCTGGGCGCTTCACCCTCACTCATCTCCTACAAGCCTTCTGTTACAGGGCTTTGTGGTCACTCACTTGAGTATAGTTTGAGGCTCATATGAGAAGTTGCTGGCCAATCACAGTTGGTTTTCGTGATTTCATCACATACAAGGTACAAACAGTCTGTAAAGATAAAGCCTTTCTCAAGATGTCTTCCAATTCTATGCACATAATTTAAATATTAAAAAATTAGTTCAAAAGCCAAGAATAATATAGTAAAAATCAGAGTTTATTTAAGGTAAATATGTAACTTGACTGCATTTATAGTTTGTAAACTTGATTGCACTGGGTTTTATTTATTTTATTAAGTCTCTGTGTGCCACACTCAGCTGCTTCCGCCTGCTTCTTCTGCTAGCAGTAGTGGTTAATTTCTCTGGAGATTTAATTCCTGTTAAAATCTAGTGGAATCTCACAGATAAAATCGAGTCATAGTCACAACCATGTTGAGTATTGCTGGTTTCAAAATGGTCTGAGAGCTCTTTGTGTGCTCCTGTCTGCCTTATCTCCACTCTTGGAATCCTGCTATTGCTTCAGGGGTTTGCTTCTGGTGTACAGTTGGTCTAGGATTTACTGTAACTATTAAGTGTGTGCCTAATGCCTTTTTTTTTTGTGTTTATGCTTGGCTTTTTTGTCTTGTTATCACTTGGCCATGGTTCTGTGGCTGGGACTTGTATGGGGGATCCAGAAGCACTTTGCCTTCTAAACAAGAGGGGGAGGGAAAGATGGCATAAACATCAAGTGAGATAGGTATTTTTAAGAGCATTGTTAGCTAGTGACTCTGCGGAATCACTGTTGTGATGCTGAGCAGTGATCTATTGAAATAGAGAGCTTGATAGCTTAAGAGAGATAAGATAGTTCTGCTTTAAAGAAGACAGTTAAAAATGTGCATCTCCAACACCTCTAGCCACAATGTCCTAATCAGCAGGAGAGGATTTTGCAGTGATTCTTCATATCTGATGGAATTGACAGAAAAAAAGGATTGCTTCCATTCTGGGTAGTCTTTTCCTTAAAGATGCATTTTGCAGCCTGTTGCAGTGTCAAGAGTCTTTGCCTAGTGGGAACTGTGTCCAAAGTCTGTGTGCATCCACAGGGAGAGTCAGACCTTTGTGCCCATTGACATGTAGTTGATCTCTAGTTCTGGGGGTTTTCAGGATTCCAGACAGTGCAGAAGAACACTTGGTATTTAAGTATCTTACTCTATGCATGGGTGTCTGTGTTGCCCCTGTGCACCTATTATCCACACTCTGAATTTTACAGACTTGGAGAAGAACATGCTTTGTAGGATCTGAGCTTTTCAAACCTTTCAGTGTATATCACACATAGCTTGATCATATAGAAATTTCAGGAAATGGGAAGCTTGCATGTTTCAGTCTGGTGTTCAGTGAAAGACCTTTTATTATGTTGAACACTACTGGATTTTTTCAGTGTGGGGAAGGTAGATAAAAAATGAAACCTAATTCTTATCGTGGGTGTGGAAGTCCTTTTACTTTTGGGATCCCTGTGAAAAATGGCATGAAAAACAGATCACTACTAATAACTGAGGAAAGGCAAAAGCAAGGTATAAAATCGTATGCCCTTTCTAATGCTGGGAATCCTGAGATGATAGAGCTTTGGAAGGATCTCTGGTCAGGGCATGGCACATTGTAGATCTTGTTTGCTCATTGTTCATTAGTACTGTTACGGGGTTTTACAGTACAGAGTCATCCATCCCTGATGGTAGTCAGATCTGGAATCAGAGTTTTGAAATGTCCCATGGACAAAGTGCTTTAATATCCTTACCTCATTAATGAAACTGCAGTTCCTGAGCTGAGCAAGGTGCATGTAATATTTCAAGTGGGAAAGACAGCACACTGTACACACACTTAAAATGAAAGGCACATTGATTAGTTACACATTGATTAGGTGGACATTCATTAATTGTGCCATCGATTGGACACAGCATGACTCAGTAATGATCACACGGTATCCGTGATAGTCACGTACCTGAATGTGGGTCACTGACTGCTCACACAGTAATAATCTTACAGGCAGATCATTACAAACGAGTTGAAAGGTCTTTGTAGTACTTGTATGGCTTGAAAGGGGTTCAGTTTTACAGGGATTGATGGCACAGATTCAGACAGATTTAGTGAGCTGTTCAGATGGACCTGAAGATTCAGAAGGAATCTCAAAGAATTAGAATTTCTTTCAGTACCTCAACTTAAACTTCATTTTTTTTGTGAACATCTGGGGTTTTTTTTCATTTTTGCTGTTCTCTATAGATTTGTTTCTCTACTACCTTTGTGTTTCATTCTTGTAGGTCAGTTGAGTAGCTTTATATAACATTTGGAGGGCTTTATATTAGCTAATTAGCCGAAGTGTTCTGGTCACCAGTTTGTCTAAAAATAGATTTTGCTATGAGGGTGTTCTAGATTTTTAGACTGCTCTTGGTGAATGTGGGTCCTTCCATTTGCATTCTCTGAGCAAGAAGAACTAAAATTGCCTGTAAAAATAATTGTGAAAGTATAATGATGTCAGTGAGCCCTACTGATGGATAATGGACTCATCCTGCTAAGCTGAGAAAACCAATGGTAGAGGTAAGCTGTTGGTACTTTATATTGGTCATGGTAGAAGGGAGTTAGGTAGGCTCTTGTAGCCTATGAGAAAGAAGAAACAGTAACACGTTGCTGTTAACTTGTTGACTAGATTTTTCTTCATAGAAAACAGAAGGGAACTCTGAATTTCTGGTAGTTAAAGCCTTCCAGATAAATTTGTATTTATTTTGATAAACATCCTTTGGTCACAGTTCCATGGTCATATGATTGATGCATATTTCTTGGCCTAGAAATGATGCTGTGTACCTTGGAAGTGGTCCAAGAAAAGCCCTTCCTGAGGCAGTGGTGTATTTTTGTTAGTTAGCATCCTGCTGCTTTGTTCCTTGGTGGAATCAGCTGCAAGTGGGGAATGGAAAGCTGTAGACATAGAAGCCTCAATGGTGATGTATGTGCTGCCTGTATCCAATATCTGACATTGGCCAGTATAATTTCTTAGCCCATATTTTCTTTATCCATAAAGAAACTTTGCCTGTGATGAAATCCTGAACTATTTTAAGATATCAACCGATGAGTGACGGAAAATTAATTGCAGCATAGGATAGAAAGAAATTCTGCTATATGTGGGTTGTCTCCAACCCAGAGCACTGTGGTTCTGGGAATAGCTTCTGTTGGATACCTTGAAGGGTGTTGTGGAGGCCCAGATCTCTGGTGGGCAGCAGTGCAAAGGGATGTAGAGAGCACTTGCCAACAGTATAGAATAAATAATTTTTCTAGTTTTGTGGAAGTAAAAGATGCATAGTAAAAGCAAAATCATTTGCTTGAATACAGTTACTGTGGTCCAGCAGATAGCAAACACAGCTGTTTTTCAGACCTAAATCTGTTGGTGTAACACACTTTATATTTTGTGAGGGGAAATAGTGATTGATTTCTCATTGGCTAAGCAATTGAAATTTAATTTGCGGCAGGGTTAGACATTTGAAGCTGTTCTTTTTTCTGAACTGCAAGTGTAGTTTAATCTATAAAGATTGTAGAGGGTTTTTAGAATTAGATGAGGATCCATGCAGAATTATTGTACCATGTGTAATTCTACTCTGGTAAAAGAAGCTGGTTATAAGAAGACTTTCTGAGCCTTTCTCTTTCTGATTCTATATCAGATTTTCTCTGTAGATTTTTCCACCACATAGAGTACAGTGTTCTTTGTAAAAGTGGGAGATAATGTGAATGTAATACATGCAATATGACTGGCTTTTTTGAGTCTGTCACAAAAAGGTTGTCAAAATAAGCTTTGTTGTTGCACTGTAGTTCTGTGCTAATGAAGATTTATTTTGAAAATAAACCTGGTCTCTGAGAGGACATTAACATTTCTGTTTAAGAACATTTAAATTCTTAAAACAATCCTTAAAAAATGTTATTAGACTTCCTGAAGCCCTAATTGGTAATATTATGGAAATGACCTGTTATGTGTCCTTTTTTGGAGTTGTTGTTTGTGTTTAGCAGTGATGTCAGTTGTTACAAGGAAAAAGATTTTTCTCAGCACTAAAATTTGTAATGGCTGTCAGTTCATTTCTGCCTGCCCTTACTGGGAAGGCATGGTTGCTCAGCATTTTTGTTGAGAATGTTGAATCACTTTGGTCAAAGTCATATTTTTGTGGGCTTGTTTTGGAGCAGCACTTAGGCTTAAGAGTTTTCTGCCCAAAACTGGTTTTTGGTAGCTGCAAAGAAAATGAGCTACAATAGTAGAGTACATGACCAACAGCATGCAATATAGAAAATGAAGATTGCCATACCTTTTCTGGGACAGAAAATGCTGGAATCCCTTAATGTGTTGTCATCTTTAGGTGCTTGTGTTTTAGGTCTCAGCACCCATAGAGGAGTTATATATGTTACAGTAATATTTTCCTAAAGCATAAACCTGTCAGTTGAAATTCTGTGCAAGTACAACGTGAAAGCCATTTCTGTGGTCTGCATGTTTGCATGTTAGGTCTCTTCCAGTTAATGGTGGGGGGGATGTGTGTGCAGCATGAAATATTAATTGTGGATGCAGTGAGACAATCAGCAGGAAAAAAAAGAGTATCAATCTAGCTTCTCATGTAAACAAAAATCAGAAACTCTGAAGTTTCATTAAATATCAAAGCAGTGCTGACCTATGCAATCAGTGTTGCTATTGTGTTTTTCTGCATTTCACAAAATTTTAGCTTCCTAAAATCACAGAAAACATTACTTTTTATAGCATTGATTTGAAACTTTTGTACTGTAGTCAAGTTTTATGGCTTCACTTGCATCTGTACTCTTGTTTGAGGTTTTCTTACTGGTGTTGCTCCTTTCTTTATGTACTAGAAAATGTAAATAGGCCTGCTTTGCACACCTTCATTAATGACTAGAAAGTAGGAACGGGGAGTGAAATTTATCTGGAGCAACTTTCTGACTAGAGATCAATGATAATGAGCTAAAAGATTATTAAGTTATTTTGCTGTTAGGATCTTTGCCATCAGTGATCATATGACAGAAATTATTGTTCTCACTTGCATATCCTCTGTTTTATTATTGTAGGTGGTAACTGCATGAAAATAAGATGAATTGTAGATTTTTTAAGTGCAATGTTTATAAAAAACTGCCTTTGAATGGTATAAATACTTAATTGCTCTGGCATGTGTTGTTTAAAATAAAACATTAGCACTCTTCTTCCCTTCAGACTTTGGTTTTGTTTCTAGGTTGCACGTCTTCAAAAAATCCCTGATGGTGACAATGAGACAATGATTCCTGTACTGTCTTCAAAAAAAGCAAGTGAATTGCCAGTTGATGAAGTAGCAAGTATTCTGCAAGTAAGTACATTTTTCATATCAAAAGAATGTACTGATGCTAGCAAGCAATAAGTTTGATATTGCTTAACGACAGGTCTTGCAACTGAATGTTGGTGCATTATCATGCAGTTTCACGTTAGTTATTACCTGCTTCTATAAGCAAGTTGATTTTTAAATTGTTACTAGAAATTCTCTAATCTTTTACTATAAAAAAAAAAAAAATCAGGTGTTTGCAGGGTGAGTGAGATTAAACTTGAACAAGTTTGGATTTGTCTGCTTTGATAATTGCAATTTCTTAATAAAAATCCTAGAGTCAATCTTGCTATAAAATTCTGTCCTGGGTTTTTCTTTTTTTATTGCTTCCATTTCTCTAAGGAATCTTTAATGTTCTTAATTTATTTTGGTAGCCTCCATCTTAAGTGGAGAAACAGGACTGAGGAAGCTACCCATTGACAGATTTATGAACCATTCAATCTGGGTTAATTTTCATGATAGATGGTCTTTTTTCATTTTCTGTATGCTTGACTGCTTGAGGAGTACACCATGATGAATGTTGGTCACTGACAACTCAAGATTTTGAAGCTATCGCAGTCATTTGGCTGAGTCACTGAACTCCTGCCATAACTCTCAAGAGTCTGAAGGATGTCCACAGTTTGATTTGTTGTAGAATTTTTTGCAGAAAAGATCAGCAGTCATTTACAGGTGTGAAGCAACATTTGCTTCTGTAGTTCTTCTGTGAATTTTTGATTGAATTCCTTAAATACTGCCAGAGTTTTAAACTAGTAGTTAGTTTTTATTGTCATACAAACAGTAGTACTAAGCTTGTCTTTCTGATGTTGCCCAAATTCATATAATCAAAGGCTGTGTATTTGGGTGTCGGAATTTACCCCAGCTTCTCAGTGTAATTGCTGTTTCAATCTTTGCATATTTTAATAGGCTAATCTTCAGAATGGCTTAAAAAACTGTGAAGTTTGTCATAGACGGGCATTCCATGGATGGAATGAATTTGATATTAGTGAAGATGAACCACTGTGGAAAAAATATATATCCCAGGTGAAGATTTTTGTCCTTTTTGCTTTTTGGTTTTAATACTTTTCAGTAGTTTTGCTCTTTATTTTGTTTTGCTTAGCTTTTGTATACATGAACATATTTTGATAAAAGTGGGAAAAAACTAGTTGAGTGGGAAACTACAGCTTTTAAAATTTATATCTAATTTACCTATTGAAAATCTTTTACTTAGGTGTGTATCTATAAACATCAAAGTGTTTTGATTGTGATTTGTTCTTAAATGTATGTTCATAGCTATCCAAAGGGTGCTATTCATAACTACCCTGAGGGCTAGAAAAGCAGAATAAACGTCCCTATAGTCAAACTTGGTCCTGAGTTGTACTAAGATCAGAGAACAATGCATATGACCGTTGGTAAATATTTAAATGGAATGTGAAATATGAAGAACCTGATAGGAAATTTCAAAAAGCAAAACCGCTGCCTTTGATCTGAGGGTGGAGGTGGGACCAGCCTTGATTCTGGTGTTGAGCAGAACTGGCAAGAGTCAAGCGTGAATTTGTTTCTTAGCAGTGTGATATATCTCAAATACATATATACATATGTGATGTGAAGGTGTCACTACTTTCTCCTGCTTACCCATCCCACCTCTCAGCTATACAAGATATTTACGCAGAGGATTCTTCTAATGAATTTGTAATGTTAAACATTTTGGTCTGTGTTTGCTGCACCTTGGCTGTGCAGCAGTGCAACCCTGAAGTTGCACTCTGTAGTTGACTCTGTGATCCTTGGGAGAGATTAAAAAGACATTCAGTGCTCTGATGGTGGTAGTGGTGGGAACACATCCCATCCTGCTGTACTCTGGTGTTAACGCTTTATTTTCAAGTGTGTAGGGTCAATTACTCAGATGCGGCAGAACACTTCTAAGGCATATTGCCCAGGACTATTTTAGATGAGATTTATTAAGATTCATACTTGCTTTGAATGTGCTTATCAGATCTGCTTTTGGAATGTTCTTCAACTGAATTGTATGAATGTTCCTTTTTTGTACTGTTTCTCAAAAAAATCAGCACGTTAGCAACCAGCTGTCATAGAAGAAAGATCCTTTATTGTTTTAGCCTTAAAAAACTGTGGAAATCTTATGATCTAAAAGGAAAACTTTTATCTTGTAAAAGAAGGAATAATGAATTGAAAGTTAAGAAATTTACTGCTACCTTAAAGTGATCAGTTGCTGGAACAGGATCAATCTTTTACCTCAAAGACATTTTGAATGTATTTCAGGCTTCTTTTTGTATGTTTAAATACAGTATAAACAGTTATGGGAGATTATTCTTTTGCATTTAAAATGTGAATCAAGAAATGTAAGAAACATTTTCTTCCTGTTACATATTGAATACAGTCTATTCAAGATCTTTGATATTTAAAAGAAAATGCCCCAAGTAAGCATCTGAACTGTAGAGTTAGCTTTTCTTTGCGCTGCTAGGTTATAAATATTTTAATAATGGAATAATATGTTTCAAAAATAGATCTGGTGTGCTCTGAGGGATGGGTAAAATGGCCTTTCTGTCAAGAGTGTGGCTGAATTACTATTCTGTTTCATTTCAGTTTAAAAATCCCCTTATTATGCTTCTCCTGGCATCTGCAGTCATCAGTGTTGTAATGCATCAGTTTGATGATGCTGTCAGTATTACTGTGGTAAGCAATTAAAATTCTGTCTTGGTTGGGAGTATTTGGGAATGTGTGACCACATGTGTGTTCAGCATCCATGAGAGTGCCAGTGTGGGGTGGGATCACTTGGTTGCAGTTACTGAGTTGGATTTGTGTGTTGTCGTTAAATCCATTTAGTTCATGACTGGATTTAGGTTTTTTTTTGTTCTTTGATTGAGAGCAGCAATACATGTCAAAATACATCCATGAATAATTTTTGGCTGCTTCTTGCATCTTTTCTATTGGTAAAATGCCTGTGTTTAGGCATTTGTTCAGAGAAGCGATTTTTGGTGTGTTCTGTGTAATTTTAATCTAAAATTATGCTTTAATCTCAAATTGAAGCCAACAAAAACCTTCTGTGAATTTACTTGAAAGATGTAATCTTTTAAAACATGAAGTAAAACCTGAACTGTCTAGAAATCACAGAAGAAAAAAGCTGAAATAATAAATTTTTGTAGAAGGTTGCAGTTAAATAGGGTGCTAAACCAGTGAGCCAAATATAGTACTCATAACTGTTTGTCACTGCAATTGGCACAGAGAAGAAAACTGTAATCCCTTTGACCTTTTAGGGGTCATAGGTGGTGACTGAAAATCATGATTCTGTATGACTAGAGGCACGTCCTAGCTGGGGTTTTTTTCTGTTTTCTCTTACCTCTGTACTTTCTGTGTTGACTTTACTTTTGTACATAACTCAGGGTAACTGGAGGTTTGCTCCTAACCCCTCTAATTTTTTATAAAGAATAATTGCCTTTGAAAGACAACATGTGTGACCTTTTAAAGATGAAACTTGCAATTTTGAATTTGAGTGTAGTGTTAGTTTGGAATGGTTTGTTGTGTTCCTAAGTTGGATGTAGGTAAATTGTTGTATTATAAAATATATTTAATTATTGTGGCTGAAAGTTGGCTTATTTTATGTTTTTTCCCCTTGGTTAGTGCCTTTAATTATATTTCTTAACCCTCCTGAGCAAGGCAATGAGAAAAAACCAAGGCAGTTAGTGTAAAAGAGCAGTAATTTCTGCATTCTTTGTTACAGCCTGGGAAAAAATCTTTTAATAGCCTTGTGAACATTGGTAGAAATATCTTAAAATACAGAGAAAAAGTGTGATTGAGTTAAAGGTATCAGCTGTGGGTTTTGTCTAACTTCTGACTAACATGTACCGTTTAGTCCTGTTAGTATCAATAATGCCCACTTTATCACCAAGTGAAGATTTGTTTTATTTCATTTTCAGATGATAGTGCACTTTTTCTGTGACTATGCATTGTGTTCAGAGCCTTGGCAACAAAACTCATTTGCTACTAAAGATCAATGACATACATTACTTTTGGTGGCATTGCTGTCTTGAGCTGCTTCTGCCATCCTTTTAGCTCTGCTAGTACAAATGTAAAACCTCTGATCTGGACTGGGAACTGATGAAGATTAAAAGAAAAATAAATTCATTAAATACTTTCCATTTGGCTTCTTAATGCTAGCCATTACACACAGACACAAGCTGAGAGAGTGATGTGAGGCTAGGATTGCAAAGCTTTTTCAGATAGTGTGGTCTGTGGAGTATAATACAGCCTCCAAAAACCATGCAGCTGTGGTGGAAATGTTCCATGGAAAGATGAAATATATATAGTTATTTCCTCATATTCAGTTGGTGAGGCTAATGTTACTATCACAAGTAAGGTGGTTTTATGTGGATTTATTTAAGAGTTCAAGAGAGTTTTTCACTTGCAAAATGGTAATATCTTGGTTATTTTTAGTAGTTGCTGTGTGTACTTGAAAGGCTTAATTAATGGTGGTTGTGTTACAGTTCTGGAAGAAATCAGTGTAACAACTCAGCTTGAGTAACAAATTCAGTTAATGTAGCAAAACTAAATATGAGAGTGTATTGAAGGAGAAGATGAGACTTGTTCTACAGTGAACTCTGATCTTTGTTGTTTCCTGAAATAGATTTATTTCATTTGCTCACTTTCATATCACATGCCTAGAAGCCCTGTAATGTTTATGTTGAAGTATTGCAACCAGAATTGTGTGTGATGGAGGGGACTATGAAGGCTGCTCTTGAGGCCTTAGTCCTTATCTTGGATTCTTCCTAACTAGCAACATTTTTTAGCCTTTTTTTTTGGGATCTCTGACATCTGGTCTGTTCGGGTTGTGCCCCGTGTCCTATTTCACACTGTGAGTGCCTTGGGCAGAGTTTCTGAGGCTCATCCTTTTCTTGTTCTTGCTAGAATCTTTTATGGCTCCAGACTGGTTCTTCAGCTTGCTGCCTTTTATCTAGTCTTTGTGTTATCTTGGTTCCTGAATGCAACCACATCTGTGATGCCCTATAGTAGTTAACGCACCTTTGTTCTGGTCACAGAAAACACCAGTCAGTTTTTCTATTTGTGTCATGGGTCTCTTTCCATTGCTGTCTCTTACTCACTGCTTAGAAACAGGAAGCAGAGGCAGTTTTTCAAGTTTGCTATCTAGATATTAATCTTATTTTTAGTAAAATCAAGTTATTGCATTCTTGGACAGTACTGAAGCAGGTGCAATAGATAATGGCATTGCTTTTATGACAGACATGGGAGATAGAGTGATTTTGAGCATGAGAAAATTAGTTTGTTTCCAAATCATCTTGTTAATATGTAGTAATAACTATGACTGAGCAAAATCAAATATGATTGCTTACTTTCATGGTCATTTGGAATGCTTTTATCTCACCCACTTCTGTTCTCTTGCAGGCAATAGTCATTGTTGTTACAGTTGCCTTCGTTCAGGTAAGACAGCTGTTGTCCAAATAAGATCATTGCTTTTATGTGAATTCCTTTATTAAAAAGACTGAAGCAGTTGTCTTGGTGCATTGTGCTGTGAATGGCTGAGTAATGTGCTTTCATCCAAGTCTTTGCCTTTCCTGAAGTGCATGATTTAAATTAAACCATGTTGACATTTATGCACCTGTATCAGTATTATACTCAGCAATAAGAGTACTTGGAAGTCCTTGTGATAAACAGTGTAGAAGTACATAAACATCTAACTTCATAGAAAAGATTTTGAAAATGTAGCTCTTGCTCAAATTTTGTGCAGAAATGGAAACAAAGATTGTCTTTGTTTCCCAAGTCATAAAAAAGTTTTCTTTCTGTAAATGCACAGCTTTAGTCAGGGTGTGCCCAAACCAGAATTGCTTTGTCTGTTTGTACTTTATATCTTTAATTATCTTAATTTTGTAACCTGTTTGTCGAGTTTAAGGTGAGCTGTGTTACCTTGGCTGTCAGGGGGATGGGGGGCTAAGAACATGAACACAGTATTTTTGGTACCTCATTTGTTAAACTGTAGCATTCAATAATGTGTCTGGTCCGTGAATGCTTCTAGTAAGTATTACAAAGACCTGAAAATATTGAAGGAAAGTGCAAAGAACCTCCACTATTTTTTCAGAAGAAATGCATGTAGGCAAATCTGTAAAATTTTTCAGTGTTGGGATCATATTTGCTTTTAAGCCTATCTGATATAGAACTGTTGAAAGTCATCTCTTGTCTGTTTGGAATATTACTTAATACAACTTTATTAATGAAATAAATTCCAGTAGCTGTATTTTATGTTGTGCAAGTTTTCCCTGTTTAAACCATGATCTGCTTTATTTTTAAAAAAAATTTCTCTGCAGGAGTACAGATCAGAAAAATCTCTTGAAGAGCTTAGTAAACTAGTGCCTCCAGAATGCCATTGGTATGTAGTTTTGTCCTTCAAGTCCTAAAGTAAATCATAAAAAGTTTAATCTGAAATGAGTAAATGGGAAAGACTTTATTGAACTTAGTTCCTTTGTGTCAAAATTTTTTGCTGACATAGAACACACTTTGCTTTTGCTCATTTTAAAGATTGTTTTATGAGCCTAAAGAACTACACTGTGTGGTTGTGTCTTGGAACCCTTCCAGTGGTGTTACTGGTGTGTAAGTTCTCAGAAACAAGCAGCAGGTTAGAAATATTTTGCTGAACTGTGTAGCATTGCCAAGTGCAATGGTGTGAATGCTTTTCTCAGCCAAAATGCCAGAGAAGTCACTCTCACTGCTCTTTGTGCCTACAGCGTGCGAGAAGGTCGGGTGGAACACACACTTGCAAGAGATTTAGTGCCAGGGGATACAGTCTGCCTGTCAGTGGGAGACAGAGTCCCAGCTGATCTACGGTTATTTGAGGTATATTCCTAACTTAGATTTAATATTTAGTAACTTCACTTTCTGTGGGACAGAGGGGAAGGGAAGACAGCCGCTGAGTACTGAAGTGCAGTAACTGTTCTTGTTTGAGTTCACCACTGTCTTGATAAAAAAATTGAAATAATTGCTTTCCAAATGTCCCATACATTCTTAACTAATGTATGTAATTTGTTACTGTAGGACAGGAGAAAGCATTTTCAAGAATACATTGTATATAAAATAGAAAAATTTTGTCTTTTCCTCTCAATGTTAAATATGTTGTAAAAGCATTGTTTTCAGTCTGAATGCTAAGATATTTTGGCATCTGGTTGAAGGTGGTTTTCACTCTTTAATTGCATTACATTTTAAGGTGTAATTTCACTGTTCTCCAATAGTGGAATATCAGAAAAACTTGTGAAATTGTGCTGGTGTAACCTTTTCTCTCTGACACTTTTTCATCAGTGTGTGTTGTTGTATTTTCTAGTTTACTGAATACTTAATTTGTGGTATTAGCACTGCTGGAAGTGCTTGAGTTGAAGCAATTGCACTATAGCAGTACTTGAATGTTCTCTAAAAATGAAGTGGAATATATATATATATATATTAATCTGTCATATTTTGATGGTCTTATTGAATAATGTTATTTTTCTGTCAGATTGGGCATCCTCAGTTTGCTCAGTATCTGGGCTATCTATCCTGTTAAAGTAGTGTCTGGATATAAAAATCTGTATATCCAGGCTATCCACAGCTGATAGTTAATTAGTCAGTGTTCATTTAATGACAAATTCTAAATTAACTACATGACAAATTTGTTTGGATTGTATTGTTTGCCTCTCTGGTGCAGTTGGTACTTGAGTGGGTTTATTTTTTATGACTGCAAACACTCTGCTTCCCTTGGCAATTGTGCAGTCCCTGCATTGTTATGAAACTGCTGTTGCAGCAGCACCTACTTTCCTGCTCATATCTGATACCATGCTATGATAGCAGCATGCTCAGGCCTCTTGCAAAGCAAAGCAGAAATGGAATTAGAAGTTTCTCAGCTGTCTGCAGCCCTTCACTAGAGGAGAATTTTTATTGTGAACTATTCTTGCAGATCATTTGAAAATAAGAGCATGTCATCTTATTTTCTTTTGGTATCCACTGGGGATTGCTGCAGGATAGTGGGTTTTAAAAAGAAATTATATGGAGATCACATTTTCAGAGAAAGAACTAGATTTGTTCTGCATGTTCTTATTGATGCTGTCCTAGGAAACTGTAGAAATGATAACTAGGCACTATTTGCTTTGGGAAGGCATCTGTACGAATGAAAACTTTTCTTCACTGGTCTGATTTCTTGGGGACAATCACGATTTTTTAAAATTAATTTTAAAATTAATTAACCTGCCCTAGGTTTTCTGTATGTTAATGAATGGTCCATCAAGTTTTCTGATCATCCTCTCTTAATCCAGTATATTGAATCAAAAACTTACATACTTATAACAGTGTAGACTTGAAACACAATTCCTTTTGGTAGTGGTGATAAATATTTCAGAGCTTGTGGCTAAGTTTGAACAGTAGCAAAGTGGCATCTTCATCTTCCATCTTTGATTCTGGTGAGAGCTTTGTAGGAATGCTTGTTGCTCTGTTGATCCTTAAAATATTGACATGTCTCCTTATATTAATAAATTGGTTATATATTTTAATGGTCAGAGTTGTGAAACTTACCATTACACTTCCAAATATGTACAAAATACTGTAATGGGGTTTTTGCCTGTTTTGTTTTCAAAGGCTGTGGACCTTTCTATTGATGAATCCAGTCTCACAGGTGAGACAGCTCCTTGCTCTAAATCTACAGCTCCTCAGCCAGCAGCAACCAATGGAGACCTTACTTCTAGGAGCAATATTGCTTTCATGGGGACATTGGTCAGATGTGGAAAAGCAAAGGTAAAATCATTATTGAGAGAGAAGAATATGTTCCATGTTTTAACTGGAAGGTAGTTCTTACTTTTTAAGTTTACCTCTAGGTGATTAGTATGATACTTTGCACAGCTTTTTTCACTGCTGCTTTTTTATACACTAGTTAAATAAGAAAACTGTGGCTGTGGGAGCTCCAATTCATAGGGAACAGATGATGTGAAACTCCTCTGTCTAGGTTGTAGTGTTTTACTTCTAGAGCTAGACTCACATGTTTGAAAATGTGTAACAGAAAATACGATTCTGGCGAGTGGTAGGTGTTACCAGTTTGAGTTTTGCTACTGGTAGTTAGTAAGTACTTCAGCAGTGCACAGAAAAGCAATTTGTTTCACTGAGGCAAAAGGTTTTTAGGAAAAAATCCCTACTTGTGACAAGAACTAATTCTATAAACAAAGTTAAAATTTTTATTGCGCTAAATGGCATTTGCCCATGATTGGAGTCAAATCCTTCAATAACAACAAATAACATTAAAACTTCAGATTTGATTTGGCTTTATCTTTATGTTGATTTTTGGTTTTTTAGGGGATAGTTATTGGAACAGGAGAAAACTCTGAATTTGGGGAGGTTTTCAAAATGATGCAAGCAGAAGAGGTAAGAGAAAATATTTAGAAGCAAAGACATAGTTTGAAAGTGTGTATTTCATTCATTAAAACTTTGAATTTATTCCATAGGAACTTAGTTAAACATACATTGCTTTCAGTATTTCCCTTTCCTAGTGAAGCAAATCTTTAGCTCTTGGACATGAAAGTAGTAATTGAATGCAGTGCAACAAAATTTCCATAGTTGACCTGAAGATACTAACTGTGAATATAAGAACTCTGCTCCTGTCTAAATATTTACATAGCTTTCTGTTTTGCTAAATTGAATTTTCTGTAGATGATTAAAAACATTCCTTCTGAAAAATAACTGGCTTTCTAATGCCTGTATTTTGGAAATTGGTTTTATTTTTGCTACCAAGAGCTTTTTTGGTCTTGGAGGAAGTGCAGTAGCTTGTAGTTGGCATGATGTTTTGTTTTTTTAATAGATTTTTTTATAAGACCTTTTATATTAGATTTGTTGCAGATATCACAAAGCCCTAGAAGAATATTTCTAATAAGTATTTGATTTCATTGAAGTATTTTTGAATCTCATTGAATTCTGTGAAAGAATAGTCTGTTTTCCTAAAGTAAATGTATGGAAACATAGGGTATAACTGCATCTTATCCACTGACTGTCTTGAATTTTGCATCTGTGAAGTAAAATGTGGTGCAGTTCATTTGTTAACTGCTGCTTGTTTGCCATTCCTCAAGGCTCCAAAGACACCTCTGCAGAAGAGCATGGATCTCTTGGGAAAACAGCTTTCCTTGTATTCCTTTGGTATAATAGGTAAGATAATTTATGTAAAATAATTGCAAAATATTATCTAAAGGAACTAGTGTGGAGGCCTGGGAAATGGAAGACTACATCTCTAAAAATCTTTTGGCTCCGGATTTCATTGGTCACTTTGAGTTCACGTCACTACTCATCTGCAAATTGCATAATGTAACAACTCTAATCATGAGGGTGTTCACTTGCTTCTTCCTTCAAGTGTAGTTTACTGACTTTTTGTCCTCCAAATGCTTCCTTTTAAATTGCAATGTGTCTTGGATTCTGATTCAAGGTGTGCATAAGTGAGTATCTCACTTAAAGATATGATTGGGCAGCTTGACTAGCTAAAGCTCTCTTCATGTTTGCTATACTAATGGAATCATGACAATGAAATAAATAATTTTTTGTAGGTAGCGCAGTCGTAAGCTTTGTTCTGGTTATTTGAATTTTTTCTTGTCCCCATGAGGCTACTTGCTGGTTTTACATTTATCCCCTTGGCTGTTTTCTTTTTAGGAGTTATTATGCTAGTTGGCTGGTTGCAAGGAAAGCATATCCTTGATATGTTCACAATTGGTGTGAGGTAAGATTTATGTTGTGAAATAATGCAGATCATTCGTTACAGCAAGTGTTTGAAAACTAGTGATCTGTTTCATAAATATGCTTGCATACACTGCTCTTAACTTCATGTAATTCAAAATGAAAATAGAAAAGCAAATTCTTACATATTTTTAATAATGCAGTGTGATCCTGTTAGTCTCTTAAACTTTACATTCATATGGTGATTTCTGAGTGTCTTGTGGAACATCTGCAAACATGCAATAGAGTTCTACAGTTTGAATTTTTGTTGCTGAGTAAATAAAGTAGCTGTAATTTTACAGGGCATATGACAAAGTTATTGCAAGCTTTGTCATGTAGTTCAATAACTCAACCTCTGCTATATTATGCAGACTTAATCCCAGTGTGTTTGCTGAGAACAGCACTGAATTTAGATGGTCTAACTCCATACTCCCAGAAAAGTTGTTGGGTTGCTGATTACATGGGCATAAGTGCTGTGCTCTAGGGTTTCTTTAAATGACAGGATCAGATTCTGAAGAATTACGCATTTGTGGAGGGGAGAAAAGAAACCTAGGAACTGCATCTTTGAGCATTTACACTGTCATCAAGTTTTTTTATTTGTTTGTTTTTTAAGTGACCTTCAAGGCCATTCCCTTACTTAATTTGCTGCCACATCATGATCTGGCAGTAGCAATTGTGGATCAGTGGTGGCATTTCCCAGTTCTATTTAGTGCTGACTAAACTTATTCTTCACAATCTGGGCTGCTTTGCGCCAGCCCTAATTAGTGTTTTGTGTAGGCAAAACAGATGTACAATTGATTTCTCCCTCTCCCCTACATTTCTTCATACTTTTGCATAAATAATGAGCAGAAATGATCTAATTTATTTCATTTGTTGCTGCCTTCAGCGGGTTTCTTATAATGAGTGCTATACAACTGGAATCACATGGTGACTCCTTATGTTCTGTTTTAATCTCAGTGACCAGTCAGCTACAGAAACAATGGTCTGAATTGTAAATTCATCACTACTGTGTATTCCTGTGTGACATTTGAAAACAGATCTGTCTATTTACTTTCATTACAGTTTGGCTGTAGCTGCAATCCCTGAAGGACTCCCAATTGTGGTGACAGTGACACTGGCCCTTGGTGTGATGAGAATGGTGAAGAAACGGGCTATTGTAAAAAAGCTGCCTATTGTTGAAACTTTAGGTATGACTAGACTGACTTAGAGATAGTGTTTTTGATGTAAATATTAGGAAATACTGATGACTAATGAGGAAAACATAGCAGGTATTCTTATTTTGCTAGCAGCGTGCTGGCATCTTTAAAATATTCCTGAATTGAATGTGTGTTACCCTGGAGCAATGCAGGGTGATGTTTGTCTGGGCCTTCTAACTACTTATTTTGAAGAAATAAAAAAAATCTGCCAGTTAATAGCATGCCATGCTAGCAATACACTAAACTGATTGTTTGCTGTAAGATGTTTTTGTTAAGCAAGACTTGTAAATTTTTTTTTTAAATTAAAATTTTCTTGGCGTAAATTTAGGAATGGTGTTGACAGTTGAAAACAAATCCATATTGGAATATTAGAAAAAGCTTTGTAATCATAATGCACCTTCAGGATGTTATGCTGCTCATATTAGAATGTAAAATCATTTAAAAACTTTAAAGCTCAAAGAAATTCTCTGTGCAGGTTGAGTCAAAACATGTAATGTGCAGAACATGGAAAAGAAATAGAAATACTAAGTTAAATAAATCTGCTGCATCTGAATTCCTTTTTGCAACTTGAAGATTGGGAATTTTTTTTCCAATGCCTCTAGCAGAGTTTCATTAGTGCTACAAGGTTTTTTGTTGCTTTTACAGCTCCTGCTGTCATGTCCAGAAATGTCAAGATGCTGCAACAGTCTCTCAGAATCTCCATTCCAGAGTTAAAAAGGCATATGCAGATCTCGCATTTTTGTAATCTGTTCAAGCTTATTAAAATTTGCAGGTTTATTAGTAAGTCACTTGTGACTTACTCATATGACACAAATATAATGGCTAGTGTAGAGTACATGTTATACTTTTTAATAAAGAAGAATGACTTCTGTAAAGCATGCTCCATTTCTCCTCACCAGGAATCACAATTGAGATTTCAGTAATGTAGCTTAAGGTACAGCAGAATAAAATAAAGGAGAAGTAGTGAGTGGACACATTTTTTATAAATTGTGAATTTGGGATTTAAATTAGTTTGGAGGGTTTTTTTATTTTTTGGACAAACTCTCAAGGAACCTTGTACAATTATTCATTATTAGTTGAAAATTTGCTGTCTGTCACTTCTTTTATTCACAGACAGCTGCAACATTTCTAGAAATTTGCTCAGCTTGCATACTTTTGTCTTTGTTAGTTACTTGGATTGTTCTAAACAAGAATTGTCTTATGTTAATTTGTTATTTCAGGTTGTTGCAATGTCATTTGTTCAGATAAAACTGGAACTCTGACAAAGAATGAAATGACTGTTACCCATATTTTTACTTCTGATGGGCAGCATGCTGAGGTATGTGGTGTGACACTTAGACTTGAATTTGCCTTTTTATTTTGTTGTGTGTATCAGCTGAAACATGCTGGACTATACTACAAGTAAAGCATCAGTTAAGAAAGCATAAATTTATTGCAATAAACTGTCCCTCAGTTCATTTAGTATGCAGCCTTTGAGCTGTGCTATCCAAGCCTTCTCTGGTTACAGAAGCATTTTTTTATATATGTTAAGTTTTTAAAACTTTTGGTGACTACACAGAATAAGAGACAGATGCTAAGATACACAGACAAGCTGAGAGATTGTGTTTTTCTTCAGTACAGAAAGTTGA